>JAHRHZ010000122.1:1760240-1774218 GCA_024137785.1 Ginglymostoma cirratum | reverse complement strand
AAACCCTTCATCAGAAAATGATGAAGGGTTTAGGCCCGAAACGTCAAGTTTTCCTGCTCCTATGATGCTGCTTGACCTGCTGTGTTCATCCAGCCCCATGCTTGTTATCTCGGATTCTCCAGCATCTGCAGTACCTTTTATCTCTGATACAACTGTCCTTCCCTAGTCTGGCTTATATGTGACTCCAGACCCACAGCAATATGGTTGACTCTTAACTGCCCTCTTGGCAATTAAGGATGGATAACTGCCGAACTAGACAGCAATGTCCACATATCATGAACTTTCAAAACAAAAAGCTGTATTTTTATGGTAGTAATTAAAGGTTAATCATTCTGCACCTTAAACAGCTTCAAACAATTACTTCTGACTGGTAATAGCTGCTCCTTGGCTTTAGTTTAGGAAATGGGTTTTAACGCTGCAATCATTATCATTTCTAATGCAGCTGAGATAGTTAAAAATCATTCCAATTGCACTATTCAAATACGAGAATGAATAGTTGAAAAAAAATTGTCCTAATTCTACTAATTTCTAGCTATCTTTACAGATATGTCTCACTGCCAAAATGGTAGCTTAAAAATTCAAAATAACACAATAATTCAAAGTTAGGCCTGCTTTAATTTTGATGTTGAAAATATGTCTTCTATCTAGTAAACACACACATTAGGCATGAGATACTTGACAATCTGCGAGGCATTTGGAAAGAAATGCTGAATTTTTCCACCTTGCTGCGCCCAATTAGATTTTATTTTCAGCATTTTCTCTAAACGGGTCTTCAGGCAATTGAAGAAGTCCTTTAGCTCCGTGGACTGTCTTTACATTCGTTTTATAGGCTGCAGTTATGCCCATATCAGTTTCCCTGATAGACAAAGGTGAAGTATTGGTTGAAATTTGCTGCCATTACCATCAGGTTTATCATGTGTACTTGTCCTATCCTAATGTTTTTTCTTTTGTCACTGTTGAGCCTGATTCCCTCCGATAAATATCATCAGACTGGCAAGGCTATGGTCAGGAGCAAAAGAGACCATGTCTAAGAATTTGATTGTTGATGGCATTCGCTTAAACGCTTGAAGCAAAGAGAATCTTTTGCTACAAAAATAGAAATTACTGGAGAAATTCCACACAACTGGAGAAGATGGTTCTGAAGAAGGGTCGCCGGATTCGAAAAGTTAACTGTTTTCCCTATACAGATGCTGCCCGACTTGCTGAATTTCTCCAAAGTGTTTTCGTTTCAAGAATTCCATCATCCACAGTTCTTTGCTTTATTTTCAAATCCCTGCTGCACCTCATTTATTTGCACATTTCCTTGATGGGAAACATTACCCTTCCAACTGACCACACCCCAAATGTCAAAGCAATATTCCAGAAAGGGAAAAATACAGTAACACTTGTGAATTACATATACAGACAGTGGGAGGTTGATTAGTTCAGTTGGTTGGAGATGCAGAGTGACACCAACAGTGTGGGTTCATTTCCCACAGTGGCTGAGGTTATCACGAATGACTCACCTTCTCAATCTCTCCCCTCACCTGAGGCGTGGTGACCCTCAGGTTAAACTACCACCATACAACTCTCTCTCATGAGGCAGTGGCAATTTTACAGCAACCACTGCCTTCGAATTCCTCACAACAATGCTCCAGTACGACCAGTACATTCATTTCCCACTAATACTGGTTGTTTTTAGACTGTTTTGCCCCCTGGCATACTATTAAGTATGAAAACTTAACCAAAATGAGGAAGTGCAAGAGGAATTTACTGGGCTAACACAACCACCTCATGAGGTTTGCCGCGTTCACAAAAATAAGACCAATAAGGAGATTCACAATTTCAGTTAGTGCAAGAGAAATTTACGAGCTGACGCAAGCACCTAACTAGGTTCAATGCACAGACACACACTGCATTTTTTAAAAATGAGCACAAAAAAAAAAGGAATTAGCATCCCTATAGTGTGGAAACAGGTCCTTCAGCCCAACAAGTCCACACCGACCCTTGAAGCATCCCACTCAGACCCATCCCCCTACAACCCACACACCCCTGAACACTATGGGCAATTTAGCATGGCCAATCCACCTAGCCTGCACATCTTTGGACTGTGGGAGGAAACCCACACAGACACGGGGAGAATGTGCAAACTCCACACAGACAGTCACCTGAGGCTGGAATCAAACCCAGGTCCCTGGCGCTGTGAGGCTGCAGTGCTAACCACTGAGCCACCGTGCCAGAATTTGCAATTTCAATGAATGTAAAGAAGAATTACTGGTCTGACAAAAGCACCTCACTAGATTTGCTACACATACACACAAAAAAGGTAAATTGAGCAAATATGGGATTCACAATTTCGTTGAATGCAAGAGAAATTTACTTAGCTGACACAAGCACCTTGAAATAAAGGTTAAAAACAGGATTCACAATTTCAATGAGTGCAAGAGAAATTCACTGAACTGGCAACAAGCCCTTACAAGGTTTGCTGCACACATTCATGTCAGAAAAGAATTCAGCAATAGGGGATTTATGTTTTCGATTAGTGCAAGAGAAAATTACAATGCTCACGCAAGAACTTTATTAGGTTTGCTGCATATATTTACTCAAAAAAGAGAAAAAGTGCAAATTTGGGATTCACAATTTTCATGAGTGCAAGAGAAATTTACTGAGCTGACATCAAGCACCTCACTAGGTTTGCTACGCATACAAAAAAAAAGGAAATATGTGATTTTGATGATGTAAGAGAAATTTATTGGGTTGCAAAAGCACCTCACTCGGCTCTGCTGCATACAAACACTGAATCTAAAATAGTGCAAAAAGAGGATTCACAATTTCGATGAGTGCTAGAGAAATTTACTGGGCTGACACAAGCACCCCTCAGTAGATTTGCTGCACACAAAAATAGAAGGAGCAAAAACGGGTTCACAAATTTCGATGAGTGTAACAGAAATTTACCAATCTGTCACAAGCACGTCATTAGGTTTGGTGCACACACACACACACACACACACAAAAAAGAAATCAGCAAAATAGAAGATTTTTGATTCTGACCACTGCAGCTGAAATTTACTGGGCTGACATCATGCACTCATTAGGTTGCTGCAACACAGAAAAGAAAAGCAAAATGGAGATTTACGGTTTTGATGGATGAGGGAAATTTACTGAGCTGACACCAGTGCCCTTGGCCAGGTTTGTTGCACACAGAATTGAGGGGGGGGGGAATTTTTTAAAAAATTACATTCACAATTTTAACGAGTGCAAGAGAAAGTTACTGAGCCCCAAAAGCCCTCATAAGGTGCGCTGCAGGGCAAAACAATATTTAAAAAAGGAAGGAAGGGGGGGGAAAAAATGAGGTCCGAATTCACAATTTCGCTCGATGCAAATGTCTGAAGAGTGATTTAATTGTGGGAATGTGATGTGGTTTGCCTTAGCCCGCCCATCACCTCTGCAGCTTGACCACACAGAACATTCTGGAAGCTGCGAAACCATCTTGAGACTACAAAGCGGGCCGTTCTCTTCGACCAACAAACGGGTTGTTTTCCTCCCCCCCCCCCCCCAAACTCCAACGACCTCCCGACTGAAGTAACGACGACGTTAAACTCTTAATTTATAATTTACTTTTTTTTGGACGAAAACGAAAGTCAAAAGCGAAGCTCCGTGCGGAGGGAAAAAACGGGCCGGCAACAACTTTCATCTTTCTCTCTCCCCTCCCCCCCCGCCTTTTCACTGAACATTAAACCAGGTCACCCACATTAATGCAAACTTAAGTCACTATTTTTCTTCTCCTACATCTGCCATGACGATTTTTTGTTGGCATATTTAAAATATGGGGGCTATACACCTGTCAGCCTTTACCGTCATCAACGCGTGGAATTTTTGTACCGTTTCGCCGACTTAATGTGAGCGCGTACTGCTCATTCCTTCTGCCATCCTGTCCTTGTGAGTTTATATATTTTCTTTAAAAAATTAAAGTTTGGGGAACAAATCTGGGGAAAAAAAAATAAAACACCCCTTTTTTTTAACATTCGCCAGCAAGCATTCCCGGTGGGAATTTCTGATCAGCCGAGGCAAGCGGTCGGCGCCGCTCTCTTCCCATTGGCCGGCCCGCACGTCCATCAGGCAGCCGCCGCCACGCGATTTGTCCTGCCGCCACCAATTTTGACCGCCGATGCCCGCCCTCCCAGTGGGGGGAACTACAGCCGGCTGGTGAGATGGCTGCCCATCAACGGGGTTGCCGGCTGCCGATTGGCGGTAGCGACCATCTGTCAACTGGAGTGGGTGGGCCTATATCCGATTGGTGATGTCGGCCGTCAATCGCCGGGGCATCCGGTCGCCGATTGGTCGACATGGGTATCAATCAGGTGGTCGCGGAGAGGCGGGTCATGCCGCGCCGCGCCGTCTATAAAAGGGAGGGGGGCGGGTGAGTGGAAGGTGGAACGCGGTGGTGTTCTTTCTGAGGTGGTAACGTGTGGAGGCGAGAGGCAATGGCTAACCCCAAAGTCTTCTTTGACATCTCGATCGGCAACCAGCCAGCGGGACGCATCGTTCTTGAGGTCGGGCGGGTTTAACTGCTATTTTGTGCGCTGCTAACAGTTCCCACCGTTGGCGGTTTTTACTTTTGCGGGGGTGAAGAAATGGCCATCGCCGCCATTTTGTCTCTTGCGCTTTCCCCTTCTGATGGCTCTCGATGGGATGTGGTGGGTGCTGATGGATGGGGAAAAGGGGCCCTCTTGATTGTCTATTTCTCTGTATTGACGAAGTCTGGGGTGTAGGACTAGAGTGGGCGAAGTTTCTTACTAACGGACAATTCGATTACTGTCTGATCAATATGCTTCCCCTTCCCCACCCCGCCTTACCACAGTTTTTTTGGCTTTTCCTTTTTTTTTAACAAGCTAATTCTTCTAATTGAACTGGGAGAAGGAAATGTGTTCCTTCAATCCTCTAGTTTTGCTTCCTTTTCTTCCTCCTTGCCCGTTATAAAGATGTGTGCCCTTCATGACTATGCTGTGAAACATCCTTTTTAATTTTCCCCTTTCTCCCCCTCTCTTTCCCATTCCCACACCTCTGTCTTGAGTTTCCCAAATGGCTGACAGACCTGCTAGGCTCTTGAGGACTGTCAACTGCTGGTCTATAACCGTGTGCCGGTGCCTCTTACTCACTTCCAGTTACAAAGAAGGGTCACTGGACTTGCTGTGCTAACTTGCTGTCTCCCTGTGAGTTTATCTAGTGATTTGTTTCATTGCCCATCCTACTTTGATTGTGTCTGTTGTGGCAGCACATGTCTTGCTAAAATGGGATTGCTTTCCATCTAATCTGTTGTCTTTCCTTTGTAAATTCTGAAAATTAGTTCAAAAATACTGTATACCTTTTGTTAGAATGATTATAGTCCATGCTGGTTCATTGTGCCTGTGAGATTGCATGTGCCAATTTAGTATTTTTTTAAATCTAATCTTTGCTCTCTCTTTCTATCCACCAGCTAAGAAAGGATATTGTTCCAAAGACTGCAGGTGAGCAAATGAATACTACTTTCTCCTGTTCTCCATTGAGATTTTTCATTGCATCATTTAAGACCAGATTTACAGACAATGTGAATTGTGGAAAACAAACTATTTGTAACTTAAGCAATTTTAGGATATTGATAAAATTAATATCAGGTAGTATATTAGCCGAGATGGTTTTTGGCAAAGAGGCTGTACACTAATTGACAGATCTGACCACTAAATCCTATTTTCTGTTTTTTCACCCATAGCCCAAAAGGGTATTGATCAGTGAATATCTAAATACTGCTTTAAATATTGAAGACTTGGGCCCCCCTCTCTCTCCTTTTTTCAGTGAGTTACAGACTCCATCTTGTTTGGAATCCCTTCTCCTTACCTTGGCTCTTGGTGTTCCATCTCTCTTGTCCCTGACCACTGACCCCCTCTAATGGAAAAAGCCTATCAATCTTGTACTCAGAACAGCAAAGCTGAGAGGATCTAAGGAAGATCTATGCAATTTTTCCACTTGTTACCAGAGTTGGAAGTTCTGTACATCAGGTAAATCTCCTCTGCAGCCCATCTAGTGCAATCTCACTATTCCTATGGTTGTCAAGAACTATGCACAGTACTCCAATATAAAACTCCCTGCTCTTTTATTCAGTGCCTTGAGTAAAAAGGTAATTAGGGGCTTTGTGGCACTGGTAGTGTTCCTACCCTTGAGCCAGAGAGTTTTTAGGTTCAGGTTCCATCTGCCTTGGGTGCCTAATGTATATTAATATGCTAGTTAAAAAAACTTCCCATGCACTGCCTTCCCTACTATATTCAGATCTGTTAGTATGGATGTGTACTTCCTTTATTAGGGTAATACCTTCCCCTTAAGCTTTTTAAGTTGAACTTGCATCATTCAGGCTGAACGGTAAGGAAGGAAAGTCTTCCAGTGATGTATAATTCTCTAGGATGTCTAGTTTGCCACTTTCTATTTGGAGTAGACCAAAATTGACTTTGATCCCAAATACTGTTTGAATTGATAGATATTATGGAGCACTTCTGAATGCTGGCTATAATTTGAATATAATGTGATAGCAAGCTTTTAGGAGGTGTGGTTGACAGGCAGTTGAGATGCAGTGACTGCATTTCACCTATTCACTTCCATTAGAAGGTTGGAGTTTTGCTGAAATCTTTCCTTTAAACAGAGAACTTCCGTCAACTGTGCTTAAAGGAACAAGGTTCTGGCTACAGAGGATCAGTTTTCCACCGAATAATTCCTGGCTTTATGTGCCAGGTAAGTCTCCTTTAAGAACTGGATATACGTAGTAACTATATATAACTTTCGTTCAGAATAAGTGAATTGAAATACCATACAGGTATTAACTCCTGCCACAATATACATCTCCAAATGAATAGCTTGGACAAGTTGGACCAAGTAAATTACTTGCTGGTTGCCTTCAGTCAAATGTCTTGAGTTGCTTCCAGCTGTAATAATAAATCACCTGACATGCAATCTTGTTGCATCGCCTTGTATTTCAAACCAGAAACATCTAGGCAATAACTCTTCAAGATTGTTTCTTGGCTTGGCTCAGAAGCAGTCCTCTGCACAGTATCTCTGGCCCATTAGTCAGTTGCAGCCTTGCTCCACATGTAGCAAATGTGGATTTGGTGAAAGCAAGCTTTCCAGTTTTCAATCTGGATCTTGTAATTGTTTTTGGTTTAAAATTTGGATCTGGAATATTTTGGTGAAGCTGTCTGTTAACTCTTAGAAGATTAACAGCATGTTTTAATTGTGTATGGGGAGGCCATACTATAAAGAAGAGAATTGTTGGGTTTTGAGATGCAACAAATACAGGAGTTGATTCCAGGCATTGGAAATACCTGGTCATTGGCAGGTAGCAATGCAAAATTTGAAAGTTGCATGCTAAAACTCAGAAGTAACAGCAGAACGACAATCCTAAAAAAATCCTCCAAGTTACTAATCTTTTCCACAGCCAGAAAGATTCTCCGACTCGAGACTGAAATTTCAGTCTCATCTCTGCTATTTGGAGGTTGTTCAGGACTAGAAGCTCTTGAGCAAGATGTTCCATAATGTTTTTAAAGCTAGGGCTTTTTCCTTTTTTAAAACAAAAAAGTAGCCAGTAAGAGCTCAACCAATCTGTATGCAGCAATGTGGTGATGACCAGAATTTTTAAGATCACTAACGGACAGGATACTCTTGACATAATGTGATAGTATTCTTTACAAACCATCAAACCATTAATATCGCCTGTCTGAAAAATAGCATGTTTCAGTATTGACTCTTCCACTGGAATGGTGGTTGCATCTGCAACTTGTACAACTGAATAATAGTACCAATTTTCAGAATGTGCTGAAATGGAACAGCAGTTAGGTGCTAAATGTTGTTTGCCAATGAAATTGAGCAGAGGTTGCATTTATTATTCTGGGTCTGACTAATCTGAATGTCTGCATTCCACAGGGTGGAGACTTCACAGCTGGCAATGGCACTGGTGGCAGGTCCATCTATGGCCCCAAGTTTGAGGATGAGAACTTCAACCTCCTTCATGAAGGCAGTGGTAAATGAAATTTATTGTCTGTAACCTCCAACCTATCTGTGGATTTGTGTAAAATGAAAAGTTCTAACTTTTGTGGATGCTAGCTGTGGTTTCCCCTTTCATTTGATCATTGTGATCTGCACGTGAGGTGTTGTAGTTTAGTGAGCAGCATTCCTGTCTGAGCCAGAAAGCTCTGCATTAAAGTCCTATTGCCTGACTTGATGGCTGTGGGGTGGGTATTTGAAAGACAGACCTGCAAACCACAAACCTTCAAGGCATGAAGGTACATAAATTTCTAAACTTACGATGAGCAAGTTACTGGGCAGCAGTCAGAATGTACTTGGGGCTCTAAATCTGCCTTACCTGATGCCAATTTGAACTTGAGTCTGTCAATGTAGTCCAGCACTACTCTGGTTTGCTTTACATAAGTTGGGAGGTTTTGGGGAAAATTCTTTAGAGTATATTACTGTTTCAGACTTCTGGTCTTTTGTGGTAACTTATTTGTTTTAATTACAGGTATATTGTCAATGGCCAATGCTGGGCCCAATACAAATGGGTCACAGTTCTTCATCTGTACTGCAAAAACTGAATGGTAAGGATTCTTGTCTATAGCTAGTCCAATCAGGTGGTCTGCTATTGTGTTGCAGCTACTTTTGATGTTCCAGAGACTGCATAATGCACATTCTAGCAAATGGATCATATCGTGACCCATTACTAAGGGTGGAGTTGGGTCAGACTGACTTAAGATAAAATATGAAGAAATGAATGTAAAGTTCACTTAGTTGGGTTTGCAGTATTTTGGCTAATATCCCAAGTTTTTATTTAAGCCTATTTTGGTAAAGAAAACAATTAATGCTGCAATGTAAACTGGGACTTGGTTTCACCATCTTGCTACCACTTAAATTGGTGCTGAGATAAAAGTTCACCCATTACAGTTTTGAGGGATAGTGGTTCACAAGCCTGACTAGGGTGGAAATATTTTGCCGTTCTTAAGATGAGACTAAAGGCTTGACGTGTGTTCTACCACTGGAATGTATTGGCCTGAAGGTGCCTCATTCTTGTGATTTACAATTTAAAAATGAATCCTTGGCACTGACCTAGTGACTTGGTTAAACCAGTTCTCCTTTCCCTCATAACTCTGCCATTTTATTTCCCTGTTTATCTGGTTTCTTTACCATGATCACCACAGAACTTGTAAAGCTGAGCATCTCATGATATATTGACATAAAATTGAGTTTCTGAAACTTGAGCTGTCCTTTAAATTTTTTCAGGTTAAACGGAAAACATGTTGTGTTTGGAAAAGTTGTCGAAGGCATGAATGTTGTGAAGGCAATGGAAGGAGTGGGATCGAAAAGTGGGGCTACAAGATCTCCTGTTGTCATTGCTGACTGTGGGGAGTTGTAATGAAAGCATTCCAACAATAGCTGCTGCATGTAGCCCACCCAACTGATGACCAGAATCTTTCCTTCGCATTGTCAGAAAAATGAAATTCCAAGATCATCACTTGTTTGTCATGATTAGTCATTCATGCTATGATGTAGTTGGGCAAGTATAACACTTGGTACTAGTGATATGGCAGTGCTTTGCTTCATTCAGCTACTGGACCAATGCTTATTTTATAATGGGAACAACCATCCAGATGTAATTATTTACTGTTGCCTTATACTGAATCACTACATTCAAATAAAAAACAAACTTGTCACCTGGTTCTGTCTGTCCTTTCAACTTCAGTTCTAAAGGTACCCTAACAACTAATGGTGACCCAGATAAATAAGTGAGGGAGCATCGGCTTTTGGGAATCAAGCTCATGTTAAATGAGTAACGTCAGTACGTGCACATAATGGAAGAAGGATCAGCCTGTGGAGTCCTCGGAACAGTCTTGGTCCTCTTGCTTAAGGAGAGATGTAATTGCGTGGCAGGCAGTTCAGAAAGCTCATTAATTTTTCTAGAGGTAACAGGCTTCTATTTGAGAGAGTGAGCTGTTGTGGCCATACTTTAAGTTTGGAAGAAGAGATCTAATTTGAGTACACCAAAGTAGATGCTGGATCCTTGTGGGGCAATGTAGAACAAGGGTCAGTTTTAAAGGTAGACATTTAAACATGGGAAATTGAACCATGCGGTCTGTAGTTAACTCTGCCAACTGAACTGGTTAAGAGGATTCTGAACCAGGAATGAAGTCCCTTTTTTTTGTGGTTAAGATTTGGTAAGTGTTACCACTTAAGGGTTGCAGATCTGGAATTGGGTGCCAGGATACTACTTTTGAGGGTTTTTTTGGATTAAAGGGTTACAGGAAACAGGCATGAATGTTCAATCAACCATAATTATACTTCAACTGTAGCTGAATAGTCTACAGCCTCTAGTTACATTCAACCTGAAACCAGTTTGTAAACAGTTGTGTAAGTATACAAGGATTAAGGAATAAAAATACAGTTCCTCTTGAAGTAGACTTGTTATAAGGAAATGGTTGAGACATTACTCAGCTCTGGAATTTGAGGTAGTGGTGTTATTTTTGGATAAAATTTATTAAAAATTCAGCCCTTTTTGTCACCTCTTGGCCTAGCTGGGTGACCTAAGATTTTGGAGGAAAGTCAAATTGTGAAGGCTCTGCCCACTCTTCAAAAGTTCTGGAGATGGGATGATAGGGAACTGGAGAATTAGATGTTACTGCACCCATGTTTTAATAAGCACTGACTACACAGTTTGCTAACTTACCTGGCAGTAAAAATAATCCACATTTGGAAAAGACTTAAGTGAAAGCCATCTTGGATTGATGGCGCAGACGGAAGCAAAGTTGAGACCAAGCCGATCTGATTGGAAGCCCAAGGCTGTATGGTCTACTTGCTGCTCCTAGGTGTTTCAAGTGAATTTTGACTAGTTTAACTTTTTTGGAGGATGTGTCAATGGTATGGTTAGCTTTTCTTATATCTTTGATTAGGTGGCCTGAGGGGTTTTGAGATGTCTACTTCTGACAAGCTTACCAGATGTCTGCAGGCCTGAAGTTTCAAGTAAGGTTGACCAGATTAAGAATGGCAGTTCTTGCCTAAAGGCTGTTAGCTTTAATTATTCTAATTTAATGTACAGGTAACTTGGGATTTGAACTCCTAGAGAATGGAATACCAGTCTACTAACAGTAACACATTCAGCTTTTTAATATGTAGCCGATGTTGTGTATTTGGATGTTTTGAGAGGCACGTTAGAAAGTACACCACAAGCTCCAAAATGTAAAGCCTACTGATTAAAGTAACAATGAAGTCCAGACAAAATGGGTTAAGGGACAAAGGTGAGTGGATGTGAACTAGAGAGAATTAGCAAGGTTAGTATGAGAATATTGTTCTTTCTGCTCTGCACAGCACTATTTAAAAGGTTTTAGACGAACCGTGGTAAACACTGAGGACAGTGACAGACTTCCAAGACAATACAGAGAAGTTAACATGGAGAACTGGAAGTGATTTTTATCCTGACAGTAGGAATGGAGAAAAGCAATATAAATAGTGCTGCAATTGTGAAGTGAACGCAGATCAGGAGGTGTACACAGCTGACGATGGTTGGCCAAGTCAAGAAAGTGTTTTTTTGTCCCAAAAAGCATGTGGTAGCTTTGGCCTTGAGTGCAAAAGGCTGGATGCTGGACGTCTGAAATCCAAATTACTTTGAAATTTCCAGCAGTGACTTCAAAGGAATTTAAGGTTGTTTGCATTTCAGATTGATCACCTGTCAGCTGGAAAAATTTAGGTGTTACATGTGTTGAGAGCAAACAGTGGTCACTGAGTTGCAAGTAAGAGTGATCCAAATGATAAAAGGGATGATAATGTAAGGTAATAGGACAAGTGAAATAAACGTGTCTACAGGTGTAAACAGAAAATAGTCATCACTGACACCTGCAAAATATATGGGGACAGGCTATAATCTAAAGATCACAGAGTTCTTTTGATGCAGTGGTAGTGTCCTTAGCTCTGGGCCTGGAGACAAAAGTTCAAGTCACATCTGCCCTCGAGGGTCAGACAGGAGGCTGGAAGAACACAGCAGGCCAGGGTCCATCTGAAGGAAAGGAGCAGAAAGGTAATACCTGAAATGTTGACTGCTCCTTTCTTCCGGATGCTGCCTGGCCTGCTGTGTTCTTCCAGCCTCCTGTTGTCTACTTTAGATTCCAGCATCGGCAGGTTTCTTTTTTTGTCACTAACCTAAAAGGGTGTATTTGACCTACATCAGTAGTGTCTGAGTTGAATGCTAAACAGTCGGTGGCAGTGGTGTCATCTCAGCTTCATTTGAGCAGTGTCCCATGGGGAGGTCAGAATAGAAACATAAAGGCAGAAGAAGCCTCTGAACACACACAGTTGGAGTCAATAGTCACTAAATCTACACTCGTCCCATTTTCTGGCAGCAGCAGGTCTTCTAGCTTTGGATGTTATAGTGCAAAATTAGAAATGCCAGGAGATTAGAAGCTGGAGTTCGTGTCTGCAGATTGGACAGAGGTGCTCGGCGATGTGACAGTCACACGCTGTGATGTCGAGGTGCTGGTTTTGGACTGGGATGGACATCACACGACACCAGGTTATAGACCAGCAGGTTTATTTGAAAATGCAAGCTTTCAGTCTCTGGGTCATTCAGGTGTCAGTGGGAGAGGTAGCATCAGACACATCTTAGAAGCAAAAGATCAAAAGGGTCATTGAACTGATGCAAATGTATTGAACACGTCTCAAATGGCTGTTAAATTTTTCATCAGTTGGAAAAGATGAATATGCAAATCCCAGTATATCTTTCAGATCACTGCCCTGAGATAACTAAAGGTTTCATCAGTATACCAGAGATGACATGGCAGGTCAGGCAATGCATTTTAGTTTAGAATCTGGCTGTGTATTAACTTGGAGTCAGACTGGTTTTATTTCCAAAGGAGGAATTTATAAAATGCCATATCGACTGTCAACAAAATTCAATGTATCTGCAAACGCATGTTCACACCAGGGATTTAGGTATGTGCATGTGGTGGGGGAAGGTGGAGAGAGAGTGCGTGACTGTGCGTAAGAGAAAACGTGCGGGGTGTGTGTGGGAGAGAGTGAGAGTCCTTGTGTGTGGGAACACGTAGGTGTGGGGGAGAGAGAGTGTGTGTGGGAGAGGGCACTGTGTGTGTGTGTGTGTGTGTGTGTGTGTGTGCGTGTGTATGTGTTTGTAGGGGAGAGGGCACAAGTGTGTGTGTTGTGGGAGAGGCCACAAGGGTGTGTGTGTGTGTGGGAGACGGCACGTGTGTGTGTGTGAGACAGGGCAGAATGTGTGTGTGTGAGTGTGAGAGAGGGCACAATGTGTGTCTGAGTGTGAGAGAGGGCACTGTGTGTGTGGGGGGGGAGAGGGCACAAGTGTATGTGTGTGGTGGGGGGGAAGGGCACGTGTGTGTGGGAGAGGGCACATGTGTGTGTGTGAGGGAGAGAGGACACAAGTGTGTCTGTGAGAGAGGGCACAATGTGTGTGTGAGTGTGAGAGAGGGCACAATGTGTGTGTGTGAGTGGGCACAAGTGTGTGTGTGGGGGGAAGACGGCACGAGTGTGTGTGGGGAGGAGAGGGCACAAGTGTGTGTGAGGGAGGGAAAGGGCACAAGTTTGTGTGTGTGTGGGGGGGGGGAGGGGAAGAGGGCACAAGTGTGTGTGGGGAGGAGAGGGCACAAGTATGTGTGTGAGGGAGGGAAAGGGCACAAGTTTGTGTGTGGTTTGTGTGGGAGAGGGCACAAGTGTGTGTGGGAGAGGGCACTGTGTGTGTGTGGGAGTGGGCACAAGTGTGTGTGTGTGGGGGAGGAGGGCACAAGTGTGTGTGTGTGTGAGTGCGAGAGAGGGCACAATGTGTGTGTGTGAGAGAGGGCACAGTGTGTGTGTGAGTGTGAGAGAGAGCATGTGTGTGTGAGTGTGAGAGAGGGCACAATATGTGTGTGAGTGAGAGAGGGCACGTATGAGTGTGTGTGTGAGAGAGGGCACGTGTGAGTGAGGGCACAAGTGT
>JAHRHZ010000122.1:1706728-1750240 GCA_024137785.1 Ginglymostoma cirratum | reverse complement strand
TTCAGAAAAGATTTACAAGGATATGGCCAGGGTTGGAGGGTTTGAGCTATAGGGAGGCGCTGAATAGGCTGGGGCTACTTTCTCTGGAGTGTCAAAGGCTGAGGGGTGACCTTAGAGAGGTTCATAAAATCATGAGGAGCATAGATATGGTAAATAGTCAGGATTCTTTTCCCAGGGTATGGAAATCCCAAACTAGAGGGCATAGGTTTAAGGTAAAGAGAGGGTAAAGATTTAAAAGGGACCGAGGGGCAACTTTTTCACACAGAGGGTGGTGCGTGTATGGAACGAGCTGCCAGAGGAAGTGGTGGAGGCTGGTACAATGACAACATTTAAAAGGCATGTGGATGGGTACATGTATAGGAAGGGTTCAGAGGGAATTGGACCAAATGCTGGCAAATGGGACTTGTTTTATTTAGAATATCTGGATAGCATGGATGGGTTAGATCAAAGGGTCTGTTTCTGTGCTGTATAGCTCTATGACTCTCTGACAGTTGACTCCAGATGCACAGCAATGTAGTTGACTTCTAACTGCCATCTGAAATAAGCTACTCAGTTCAAGCGCGATTGGAGAAGGGCAGCAAACATTAGGCTTGCTCCCCAACTCGTGAAAGAATTGTTCTTAAAAAAAAAAAATCCAAGTGCGAGATTCAGCTGCGCAACACAAGGAAATGGCTGAAACGTGGTGCCTGGTGCTCTCTCCAGCTTAGAACCAGGGCGTTGTCTGATCAATTTTTGCAGTCAATTTATTTTGGAAAACATGGAGAGTGGGTCAGTGTGAGCCAAAAGGTTTGAAGCCTCTGGTGTGCGGGGTTGACTGAAGCCAAGTGGGGAAAATCCCAGTCCAGGTGACACATGTGGAACATTGGTATCTCCTTTGTATTGAAGCCTTTAATCCAATGCACTTGACTTAAGGTCATAAGGTTATTCTATTTCTTCACAGGAATTGATACTGTAGATATGGGTGGCCTTAACTGATCAGCAATGATCCGGCTGCTGTCTGGTCCCTAACTGCTTAATGTTTTCCTTCTTTCAGATACGCGATGGCAGTGATGAACCACCACGTGTGTCCTGTGGAGAACTGGTACGGCATTAGCAATTTCTTTTCTCCCCTCCGATCCTGCTTTGCGCGGACCGATAGCAGCTCAGCTTCTGCATCGAGGCGGTACAGATGATTTCCAGGGAAGGCTGGAGCAGTGGAAAACGCCGCTGCTGAGGATAGGATCAGAACAGCTGGCAAAACATCCTGCGTGCACTTGTGTAAACTTTTACATCTGCTGGAGTGGTAGCTAAAGAATCGTTGCTTGGGCAGGCTTTTTGGGAGTGTAAGGCTATGCTTCAAGCCCCCATCTCTCAGAGTGTGTAGGCACAGACGTGTCAATGAATTCAGTGTGATTCGTTCCTGTGTACTCCCCCCAGCCCCCACTACCTGTGGAATCAATCTTTTGGCTAGAAATCAGTTCCTGTTCTCAGCCTAGGGTAGTGTGTTTAAACATTAAACAAACAACAATTAAGCCCCAAGGAATACCTTTCATTCTTTTTCGCCCCAGTAGTTTTGCAGCTGCACTGAGGCACATGACTGTGGCGTCTGTGTGTACATAAGTGCACACTGTTTTAAATTCCCTGTGTGATTCGAATTTGAATTTCGTGGTTCTCTTGTTGTATTATGGTCAGCAGCAAGTGACTGTTTTGCAGTGTCTCAGTGAGTTTGGTAGGGTCTCTGAGTCTCTGTATCAACGTGCTCCAGTGTAACAAGCTGACCAGGAGTCTCCCCTGCTGTTCCAGCCTGCCCTCGGCCTGTGTCAGAAGGGTTGATCCCTGACCTGTTTGGCCACGTTCTGCCCAAATTGTCCCAGACCGTCAAGCTCTGGGGCGGGTGTCGAATCCCATGAGCCTTTGGCTCAGAGTCAGGGACCCTGGCACAAGATCTCCTTTCAACGTGCTCCCTTCAATGAAGTGGAGCTTGGTACGGAAACCCACAAGAACTGCAGGAGCAACATACTGCAAACGGTGGAATCTGTACTCAAAACAGAAAATTGCTGGAGGTCACAGCGGGTCAGGCAGTGTCCATGGAGAGAGAGAGAGAGAGCGCACGCTGATGTTTCGAGTCTAGATGTCCTTTCATCAGAGCTGACGTGAAGTGTGGAGGGGGCAGCATTTATGCAATAGTTGGGGGGGGATGGTGCGGGTGGAGTGCTGAGGAAGAAAGGATGCTGATAGTTCAGATTAAGCGATCGGAATGTGAGAATGGCAGAACAACAGTGTGTCTAACTGCTAGAGGACAGACAGTCCCATTTGTGAGGAGAAAGGACATGGTGACAGAGAATATAGCAAGTAAAGCTACAAGAAAGGGAAGGAATGGTAGTGGGTTCACAATCTGAAGGTGTTGAATTCAATAGAGATAACAAGGTGTAGAGCTGGATGAACACAGCAGGCCAAGCAGCATCAGAGGAGCAGGAAAGCTGATGTTTCGGGCCTAGACCCAGCCAGAAGGCTGTAAAGTGCCTAGTCTGAAGGTGAGATGTTGTTCCTCCAGCTGACGCTGTGATTCACTGGAGCATCATGGCATGCCAAGGACAGACACATGGGCATGTGAGCAGGATGGTGTTAAAATGACCAGTTGCGGGAAGGTCATGGTCATGCTTGCGCACGGACTGGAGGTCACCCAGACTGCGTTTGGATTCTCCAGCGTAGAGTAGGTCACATTGGGTGCAGCAAATGCAGTAGGCCAGATTGGAGGAGGTCCAGGTGAAATGCTGCTTTATCTGGACAGTACTGTTTAGGCCCTTGGATGGTGAGCGGGGAGGAGGAGGGGATTTGGTGTTGGGGGTAATTGAGGACTGGACTAGGGTGTCTCAGAAGAAACAGTCCCTGCCACATGCAGAGAGGGGGAGTGAGGGGAAGATGAGTTTGCTGGTGGCATTCTGCTGGAGTAGTCTGCAAGAACTGTGTTTGCTGCGGCACACCTAGGTTATCTTGCGTTTGCATGATTGCACGTGAAAGAAGGATGTAGAGTCAAAGGGACTTACAGCTCAGAAACAGAACCTTTGGTCCAACTCATCTGCGCTGATGAAATATCCTAAATTAAACTAGTCTCATTTGCCAGCATTTGTCCCATTTCCCTATTATTCCTATTCACGTACTCATCCGATACCTGTTAAATTTTGTAATTATACCCACGTCCACCACGAGCTGGCAGCTCGTTCCGTACACGCACCACCCTCTGCATGGAAAAGTTAGCCCACAGGTCCCTTTTAAATCTTTCCCCTCTCACCTTAAACCTACACCTATCTAGTTTTGGACTCCCCTACCCTGGGGAAAAATCCTTGGCTCTATCCATGCCCCTCATGATTTTATAAACCTCTATAAGGTCACCCTCTCAGCCTCCAACGCTCCAGGGAAAATAGCCCCAGCGTATTAATCTTCTCCCTATCGCTCAAACCCTCCAACTGGGGCAACGTCCCTGTAAGTCTTTTCTGCACTTTTTAACAACCCTTTCCTATAGTAGAGAGACCAGAATTGAATGCAGTATTCCAGAAGTGGCCTCACCAATGTACTGTACAGCCACAACATGACCTCCCAACTCCTGTACTCAAAGCAGTGTAGATTCGTTGGAACTCTATAAATTAGGTGATGGTTCGATGCAATATTTTTCTGCCACAGTGATTTTTCTTTTTTGGAAACTTCTGTGGGCTCTGTTTGAGCTTTCTTTGAGGGAATTCCTTTATTAGATGATAAAGGAAGGAGGCAGCATCTCGTTATTCTCAGTATTTGCTGAGTTCTTTTCTCAAGGTCTGTTTCTTTTAGATAGAGAAAATGACGCAAATAGAAATGGAAAGATTAGCTGGAGCATGTAACAGCTTATCCAACTTCTTGGATTAATCAGCTCAAGATAGCATGCTAACCATGTGTCAATGCTTTAACTTAAAACCTTGTTTAGCAAAGTTAGTTGCAACGTAATGGAGAAACATGGCAGTTTATATAATTGAGATTTGATTTTGATATTATTTTACAGTGAGGATACAATAAGATTCAGTGAAAAGCTTTCATTTGTCGCCACAGTACAGCGCCACTTTGAATAATTTAAGAATAAGGTTAAAGAAAGGATAGCAACTAACTTATCTACTCCTTGTGAAAGATTCAAGGTGTTCAGAATAATTGTCTAAAAGGTCTATTTAAGATTTTTCTAAATAAAACCCGGTTCACGCACATTTTTTTACGTGCCGTTGTTCACTTTCTCGGCTTGAGTCATTGCAACGCTTGTCCGCAACTTGTGAGCTGGGTTTGCGTACCGTGCCATCTTTGTTCATCAGCATTCCCCGTCGGCCACGATAAACCAGAATCATCACCGATTCTCAAACGCCGACCCCACTGGAAGTCGGACGGGTGGTGGAAAAAGTCCAGATGAATCTGGGTCATCGGCTGTTGACTTTTCACGTAGTCTCCCCAACTCCGGCCACCGCTCAAAGCTCACAAGGTGACACAGCCACTGGATGCTGCCCTCGTCCACCCTGTCACAGGCTTCGGCTCTCTTCTGAGGAAGGGCCACCTCTTAACTCGTTAACCACGTTAACGCTGTTTTCTCCTTCACAGATGCTGCCAGACCTGCTGAGCTTTTTCCAGCAACTTTGTTTAGTGTTCCTGATCCACAGCACCCGCAGTCCTTTCGGTTTTTATTCGGCACCCCATCCCATCCCATCCCACCCCATCCCACCCCACCCCATCCCATCCAGAGTCTGTGATCCGAGGAGCTCGCACACAGCAGCTCCCTACCCGTTTGCCTTTCCCACTTCCGGGGTTGTGGGGGGGGGGGGCGGTCATTCAGCGTCGGACCGTGCGTGCGTTTCGAGGAGCGGAACGCTTCGGCCCCTCAAGCCGTTTGCTCGACTCGCTTATGACCTCAGCACGTCGCTCGGACACTTTTGGCGTGCGAGAGGCGGCCATGGTTGACCGTCGGTTTAGCGCCATCTTTACTGTGCCCCCGGGCCTCGGCTCGGTTTCGTAGCACGTGCGTGCGTCACTTTCAGACCCCACACCCTGGGTTTTTGTTTTTGTTTTTACTTTCGCCTTCTGTTCCCAAGGTCGTATAACGAGTCCTGCTCGGAGGAGACCTCAAAGCGCGACTATCCCAAACGCTGCTGCACCGTCCAGGATATCCCGTTGGTCAGGTAGGGGGCAATTATTCTGTACGATTATTCCCCGCCCTCCCGACAGGTATCCCGTTGCAGTGGAAAATGCACAGCAGGACCTGTCCATCCACCGCGGGAAGGAGATAGTAGGAACTGCAGATGCTGGGGAATCTGAGGTAACAAGGTGTAGAGCTGGATGAACGCAGCAGGCCAAGCAGCATCAGAGGGTCAGCACCAAGGGTCTAGGCCTGAAACGTTAGCCTTCCTGCTCCTCTGATGCTGCTTGACCTGCTGTGTTCATCCAGCTCTACACCTTGTTATCGCAGCGTGGGAAGGAAACTGGTTAACATCTCCTGCCAGGCCTCCCGTCAGAACTTAATCCGTGAGTGTTTGGGATGTGTGGGCCTAGGCCCGAAATGTCAAGCTTTCCTGCTCCTCTGATGCTGCTTGGCCTGCTGTGTTCATCCAGCTCCACACCTTGTTATCTCGGATTCTCCAGCATCTGCAGTTCCTACTGTCTCTGCTCCCCGGTTTCAGCCTTCTTCTGTTGTTTTGTTTAGCGTGCCGTTTACCTTTATCTTGACTGCGCGCGGTTCGTTTCCCTTTCGCTCAGAAGGTTTTGGATAATTCAATGCCCCATTTGCTGTAAAACTAATTTAGGTTTAGATTTGATTGCCACCGTGCTCGAGCACAGTGAAAAGGGTACAGTGTTGCCACACGCAACTTAGGTACCTGCATACAAAAAAAAGTAACAAAAGAGAGAAATTAAGTTAAAAGTTAGGCATTACAAGCCATCAGAGACAAATAAGGTAATAGTTGATGTTAAGGTCCTTCTTAAGAAGATCAAAGAAATACAGCTAAAAGTTCAGAGATAACAAGGTGTAGAGCTGGATGAACACAGCGGGCCAAGCAGCATCAGAGGAGCAGGAAAGCTTGACGTTTCAGGACTAGGCCCTTCTGTTCATCCAGCTGTACACCTTGTTATCTCAGGTTCTCCAGCATCTGCAGTTCTTACTATCTCTGAAACAGTTAATAGTTCGACAGTCTTCTTTGAGCGATCAGCCATAAAAGGGCCCCAGTCTCCTCCCCTTAAGTCATTGTCTGGGAGACCTCAGCTGCCTGTAATCCAAAAGCCTGGATTAATGTTCCGGGGACACAAATTCAAATTCCGACCAAATTCATCTGGAACAAAATTCTAGTCTCGCCAGTCGTGATCACAATCAATGGATCGTGGTTTTAAAACAGCACCCATCCTTGCCTGGTCTTGCCTATCTGTAACTGTGGATCGGTGACGATGTGTTTGACACTGTACTGAGGCTCTCGCTTGTACGAATTTTCTGCAAGGTCCATTGAATTTGTTGGTGACTGTCTTCCGTGTAAGGCTTATTCTGTTCCACCAGACCCTTTCCGAGGCCACCACAGATCAGTTCTGCTATTGTCTGTGCGAAAGAGCTCTGGCTTGTTTAATCTATCCTGACGAATATAACTACATGATTCTAGTTCAATTTGTTTGTGTCATCTTTGGTGCCTCAAGATTTTTTTTTATATATAACAGAGACCAGAATGTTGCACAGTAGTCAGAGCCCTCTAACTGAGGTCGTATACAAGTTTAACACAATTCATTTGCTCTTCAATCCTCCCCCCTCTAGAGTAGTGCAAACCATTTTTTTGCAATGCTCTGATTACTGTGCATTGCTGTTCAGCTGGTGTTGGTGATTCATGTAGCCTGATTCTTCCATTCCTCTTTTGAAACTTAAATGTCCAAGACTCTTGTGGCCTCCTCATTGCTTCCTACACCTCCCGTTTCATGTTGACGTTCCTTTACCAAGCACATGCTGCATTTTGTCACCTCCTGCAAGTTAACTGGAAATCCTGCCCCAACCCCACCCCACAACATATTTCCTCTTGACGGGAAATCGAGCCCTCCGTCTTCCTGTTCCCACTTTGTGTTGAATTAGATATCCGTTCTGCTGCTCATCCACTGCTTCCATGAGGCTAACCTTGGATAGACCAAGGTTTTTGGATAATCAGAGTATATTATGCCTACTGCAATGTTTTAAAAAAATATTTCTACCTTTTCTGTGCATTCTTGGAAGAATTCAACGCAGTCAGAGAAGCCTGACTGTCCCTTCAAATCCAGGCCGACTCCCTGGTTATCTTTTCAGCTTTCTGGATTTTTTTTTTCTGCTCCATCACTAAGTAGCAATTCTATAATCTCTCCTGCCATTGACACTAAACCCATTAGCCTTTAGCACCACCCGCCCCCACTTAAATTCTGTCTATCTCTCTTAAAGCTGTATTGCCGGTCACTAATTCTCTGACAGTGGTCACTGACTCACACCAAATCATCCTCATCTGTCCTCCCTGTTTTGTTTTTGCCACTTACCTTAAATTATCCTCAGTTCACGAGCTGAAGCAGTCCTCTCCCTTTTAACCATTAGCCAAATTAATCAGTCACACAACTTTAATCTCACTGTACTGGAGAATATTCTTTGGCACTCAACGGCACGTGATTATAATCTAAACAAATTGTTTCCCGACACCCCTCCCCAGTTTACAACGTGTTTGCATTGCTACTCACATTTTCTTGTGACATTTCCCTGAATCGTATATGCACCACCGAATAAATACTGTGGCTACAAGTTCTGACTCAATGCCCTCCGCACCACTAAGGCACAAGTCAGGAGTGGGATGGAATACTCTCCACTTGCCCCGGATGGGGGCAGATCCAACAACACTCCAGAAGCTTGACACCATCCAGGGACAAAGCAGTCCCCCGGTCGATTGGCTCCACATCCACAAACATCCCACTCCCTGCCCCCCCACCCCCACCCCCACCCCCGACGCTCAGTAGCAGCAGTGTGTACCGTCTACAAGATGATCTGCAGCAACTCACCGAGGCCCCTCAGACAGCACCTTCCAAACCCACGACCCACTTCCATCTAGAAAGACAAGGGGCAGCAGGTACATGGGAACACCACCCCCTGCAAGTTCCCCCTCCAAACCTTCCTGATTTAAAACGGTCGCCATTCCTTCAGTGTCATTGGGTCAAAACCGTGGAACTGCCCACAACAGCATTGTGTCTTAACCTACACCACGTGGACTACAGTGGTTTAAGAAGGTTGCTGACCACCAGCACCACCACCTTGAGGGCACTTAGGGATGGAAAACAAATGCTGGCCCAGCCTGGGTTACCCCCATCTTTCCATGAAAGAATAAAAAGAATTTCCTTGTTCCCCTTTTCCACTTTCAGGACAGTGATCTGTTTGCAGGGCCTTCGTTGCTTTGAACTGTTTGTGAGGGAATGAGCAAACTCCCTTGGGGTGACTGGTGCTGTGTGTTTTCTCTGTACTGTCCCCTCCTCACTGTTTGATATTGAATAAGACGCTCTGACGTGACTGAGTATAAAATGGAAAAATAAATAATACACAGGCGCGCAGCCTAAAGGAGGAAGCAATGAGCCAATTCCTGTCTCCCACCGCCCCTTACACCTCCACTGAATTATGTGCTTCCAGCCTCTGGCAGGTAACGTCAGGCCGAACTTTGACAATCATTTTGTCAGAAAGCCCAGTGATACTCGAGCCTTCTGTCTGTTGCATGAAGTGGCCTTTTGTCAGGGATCTCAGAGAGGCTGCAGCCCGTGGGGAACAGGGAATAATGGGGAGCAGTCACTGAAATGGCTCCCGTACTAACTCTCCTTTTTTTCATATGTTCTCGACAGTAAGTGTGGTTCGTACCCTCCTGAAAGCTGCCTCTTCAGTTTAATTGGGAACGTGGGGGCTTTTATGGGTAAGTTGTTCACTGGTTTGTTCCTCAGCAGCAGTTGGACTGAAGGATTACTGCATCAGAGAGCTGAATCATTCTTACTGCCTTTCTGAGTCAGTTACTCCTGCCACTTTTGAACAGAGGGCAGGAGTTAAAAACTGGGCAGACTGCTAAGCGATCTACATGCTTTTCAAAGCCACCGTCACCATCCAAATTAGGTTTTAGTCTTTAGTCCAGGATTGAAAACTCTCAAAGTCATTGCTTCAATGCCATTCAATTTAACAGGGGGTTTTACAGCACAGAAAGAGGCCTTTTGGCCCATCATGTCCACCCTGGTTGTCAAAATCCATCTATTCTCACTCCATTTCCCAGCTCTTGACCATTAGCTTTGTACACTCCAGAGTTTTAAGAGTGTGTCTACCCACTGGTAAATGTCTTGAGGGTTACAGTGTAACGACTAATCTGGTCAGTGAGTTCCAGACACCCACCACCTTCTGGGTGATTTTCGTTTTCCCTTAAATCCCTAATCAAAACTTATTCCCTCTAGTTTTGGACTTCCCTATCCTGGGGGAAAAGACCATGGCTATTTGCCCTATCCATGCCCCTCGTGATTTTACTATAAGGTCACCCCTCAGCCTCCGACGCTCCTGGGAAAATAGCCCCAGCCTGTTCAGCCTCTCTCTGTAGCTCAAGCCCTGCAACTCTGGCAACATCCTTGTAAAACGTTGCTGAATCCTATCAAGTTTCACAACATCCATCCTATAGCAGGGAGACCAGAATTGCACGCGGTATTCCAAAAGTGGTCTGACCAATGTCCTGTACAGCTGCAACATGACCCTCCCAACTCCTATACTCGGTGCACTCACCAATAAAGGCAAGTGTGCCGGATGCCGCCTTTACTACCCTACAGCTCCGCTATCCACTGAGCTCTCTCTTCCGCTGCACTATTTCCAATGCATTCAGCAAGCCGCTGTCACACTGTTGCCCACACATGTCCCGACTGTGAGCTCCAGAGTTCCTTCTGCAATTCCCTATCTTCCACCTTGGTGTTCACTTTTCCAGATCCTCGTTAAAAGTCGCCAATGCCATCCTAACAGAACTTGCCTTTGGCTCCATGTCCGGTTGCCCCTCTGCAGTGGGCCTTGGCTCCAGTGTGTTAAAGGTGCTTCAGAAACACAAGCTCTTGTTGATCGAGAATGGATGTTGTGTAGCCTGCTGGCTTCGTGGTTTCACGGTCGCTGTCCAGTCTCGTGTGAAGAACAATCCCTTGGATAAGGCGTATTCATAAAACTACCTTTGAGTTTATTTCTGATGTCAGCAGAGGAACGTCAAAATAATAGGCATAATGATTGCTTGACAGCGTCACTAGACAGGCCTGTAGTGACATCTATTTGTTTTGATTTTTAATAGCTTCACCAGCAGCTGCATGTTTGAATGAGAATATTTGTACTTGAATTAAGAAGTTTTGTTGGGAGTAGGAAATAAGGATCTTTATTGCGTATCTCCTCCAGTGCGATCCCTGTCCTGGGAGTGTTGGATGGGGAACAGTGTAGAGGGAGCTTTACTCTGTATCTAACCCCGTCCTGTCCCTGTCCTGGGAGTGTTTGATGGGGAATAGTGTAGAGGGAGCTTTGCTCGGTACCTAACCCCGTGCTGTACGTTCACTGCCAGGTGTATGTGTTTGATGGGTGACTTTCCATGACATTGCAGAGGGAGCTCTGATCTGTACATGTCCAAGATTGCCTCAGAGCGCAGAATGCCTGGTGAGCGGAGAGACTTATTTCAAATGAACGTGACTAAGTTTGACGTAACACAAAAAAACTGGAGAAAAAGGTGTTTAGCCGAACAAGCGGTTTATGTCTTAGGACGGGATTGGCTGTAGGTGCAGTCTGATGAGAACTGTCTTATCTGCTGCTCGTGGCTGTCCTAAACTGATAGCCGCTTGTCTTTCTTATGTCCATCCAGTGGTTGTGATCTGCGTTCTACGCTACGGCCAGATTCTGGAGCGATGCCACCCCATGTGGATCAACACGGGCGCCCTGGTCACCGGCTGCATTAATGCAGTCGGTCTGATCATGGTCGGAAATTTCCAAGTAAGGCCTCCCTGTTTCCTTTTTTGTTAAATGTCGTAGGACGCAGGGGCAGTTGGCAGACTGCCAGTGTGCTTGTGCGGGATCAGGTGTGGACATGTTTGTGATACTGCACTCCCCAAATATTATTCAATTATGTTCCTGCTATTTTCCCTTTCTGCGGTCTGTCGTTCTATAAACTGCACATGTGCCCCCTTTCTAATTAGCGAAACCTCATCCTTGTCATTTGCTGTTGGTGCTTTACCCTTAAATCGGCGAAACACTCGGGTTTTCTTTGCATTCAGTTTTGTGCTGAAAGACGTGAGGGAGCTTTTCCATCTCATGCCCCAAACATTCCTGGGGAAGGTGCTGCAATGACATACGCAGCTAAACCGGAGGTGCAGAGCCTTGTGCAGCACACTCTCTGGTTTCCGTTGAGGCTCCTGATTTTTCCAGTTAGAATATGTGAACGTGACAAAAAGGACTTTTTCTTCCCCCTCCAGATTCTAACTGGAAAAATCAGGAGGCTCGTCTCTTTAAAAGATGTCTAAAGGCAGCATTTTACCCCCTTCAAATGAGAAACACCCTTGCGCTGTCAATAAATATTGCTTAAAGGAAATGAGGCTGGATTAAGTGCAGGAACACCCAACCTCCATGCAGTTTAATCACTGACAAAGAACTTCATTGTCATGTCTTTTTAGCAACGTTTAAGCTTTTGAAGTTAAGCTTTTGTGATGTGGACATCAGCCAGCATTCATTGTCCGTCTCAAATTGGTCAGTTAAGAGTCAGCCCCGTTGCTGAGAGTCTGGAGTCACACGTAGGCCAGACCGGGTAAGGAAGGCTGACTCCCTTCCCTAGAGGACATTAGTGAACCGGAACAGCTTTTAACACGCATCGGCAGTGTTATGCGTTTGCCATTAGACTAGCATTTTGTTGAACGCACATTTCATCACCAGTGGGGTTTGAACTCCTGTTCCCTGAGCATTAGCCTGAGGTTGTGGATCGCCAGTCCAGTGACATTACCACTCTGCCACCACCTTCCCGACCATGACACCACGGTTAAAGGCGGTGCATTTGACTTGGAGATTGTAGGGCTGCAGCCTTTCGGGCCTTCAGTTTCTAAAACAGCTGAGATATAAAATTACTCTTGAAATGTGCAACTAGACACTAATTCATCACAAAAATCACTGCCTAAAAGATATGTCTTAATTATATGTTTATTTTTTAGTTAAAGTTTGTTTTTAAAAAATCCTTTCACCGACAAATTATAGTAGAGTGAAAATACGCTAATTCAGGGTTAGGCGTAGTTTAATTAGTTATCCATTCACTGCATACATTAAGCCCATGTATTTTGTATTTGCAAACAATGCATTCTACCAACCTCACTTGGCGATTTGACAGGTATCTGGTTCAGAAATGTTGATTTTTTGTTTTTTGTGTTGGTCTTGCAGCTCCCTGTTGTTTTTATTTTGGGTCGATCTAATTAGCTGAAGAAACTTTTAAAGGTAAAAATGTTGCCGATACCTGCTCTGCACCAACAGTGTGAGTTTTTTTTATTAAAATATCCTTACATTTTCAGGCCTTTCTCCTAAGCTGCTGACTCCTCGCTTGACATACAGATTCCGACAACAGTGGATAGCATTTCTAATCTATGCAGCAGGCACTTCTCACAGCTCAAATATATGATGCAATGTCTAAAATATAATGTCGTGCGGACCGCATTTTGCTTATTCAGAAGATACAAGCTGAGACAGCAGTGTTTGCCTGTCCCTAATTGTCCTTGCGAAGGTGATGGTGAGCCTTGAGTGGCTGTAGTTCGTGCAGCTTGAGTTTTCCAGTTGAGCAGCTTCGTTGTACTGCGGTATTTATAGCTCCTGGATTGGTGGCCATGCTTCACGATCTGTTCCTGTTTCGCCAGGTTGACCACGTCAAAAGCTTGCACTACATCGGTGCTGGAGTGGCCTTTCCCGCGGGAATGGTCTTTGTCTGCCTGCAGTGCATCCTGACGTACAAAGTCGCGATGTCACTTCTGGATCACTGGATAGGCCACATCAGGGTTATCCTCACCATCCTGGCCTTAATCTCTCTCGTCCTCAGTATCCTTCCATCCAGTCCATCTGCCCAAAACACATGTGTTTCGGTGTGGGTTTCCTCCGGGTGCTCCAGTTTCTTCCCACGGTCCAAAGGTGTGCAGGCTAGGGTGGATTGGCCATGCTAAATTACCCCGTAGTGTCTAGGGAGATGCAGGCTTAGGTGGGTTAGTCACAGGAAATGTGGGGTTACAGTGGTAGCGTGGGATGCTCTTTGGAGGGGCGGTGCGGACCCATTGGGTGAAATGGCACGCTTCCACACTGCAGGGATTTACGGTTCCTCTGTTTCAGTTCTGAGGAGTTTTCCAGGGAGTGCAAGAGGTGGTTCCTTGGCAGAGAAGAGGTCGTACCAGTCCTTCAGATGTAGGGAGGATGAGCTAGAGCAGGCTGAACTCGAGTGGGTGTTGGGATCAAGGTAATTCTGGCTGAGTCGCTTCACAGACCCAGAATGGTAGGGATTATCAATCGTTCAAGTCACCCTTTTAAGGTAGAACAGCAGGACAAGCTATGAGCTTTCCACCAGGTAACTGAGCACTCGGGGAGCTTTCTAATTCGAATATAAGCGATCCCACAAAGCAGCAGACCACAAGCCAAAGAACCATCAACAGTGGAACTCGCGGTTTGACGTGGTTGCGGTTCATTTATATTCTTTGAGAGCAAGTGGAGATCCCGGGACTTGGGAGCTCTTCCAAAAATAAATTAGATTGTGTACAGCCAGACCGCAAGTCATGTTATTTTCCTCTTTCAAATGCGCGACAGACAACTGCTGCAGAGGCTAACGCAGAGAAAAGGCGTGCCAGAGCTGTTTCCTGTTTCCAAGTTATGAGCAAACCCCTCATCTCTGACCTGATTGTAGCATCCTCCTCATGCCTGTATTCCTATCCATGTACCCGTACCGAATCCTTTTAAATGTTGTCATTGTACCAGCCTCCACCACTTCCTCTGGCAGATCTTTCCATACACGCACCACCCTCTGTATGAAAATGTTGCCCCTCGGGTCCCTGTTAAATCTTTCCCCTCTCACCTTAAACCTGTACCCTCTAGTTTGGGACTCCCCCACCCTGAGGGAAAGACCTTGACTCTTCACCTTAACCATGCTCCTCATGATTTTATAAACCTCGATAAGATCACCCCTCAGCCTCCGACGCTCCAGGGAAAACAGCCCCAGCCTATTCAGCCTCTCCCTGTAGCTCAAACTCTCCAACCCCGGCAACATCCTTGTAAATCTTTTCTGAACCCTTTCAAGTTTCATAACATCCTTCCTTGTATTGCATGCGGTATTCTGAAAGTGGCCGAACCAATGTCTTGTACAGTTACATCATGACCTCCCAACTCCCATACTCAATGCAGTTACCAATAAAAATAATTACAATATTTAAAAGAGATCTGGATGGGTACATGAATAGGAAGGGATGAGAGGGATATGGGCTAAATGCTGGCAAAAGGCACTAGATTTATTTATGATATCTGGTCAGCACAGACGAGTTGGACCAAAGGGTGCTGTATATCTCTCTGACTCGTCACCACCCTGTCTACCTGCAGTTCTAGAATGGTTTCTGCCTCTTCCTTAAACTGTCTCAACCCTTTACCCGTAAATCTATACCACTCCCTCCCTGTTATTGACCCCACCTACTAAGGGGAACATTTTCTTCCAATGTACCCCATCTGTGTCCCTTATAATTTTGTAGATCTCGATTAGAACCCCCTTACCCCCCACCCCAGCCTTCTCTGCAGTAGGGAAAATAACCTCAGGCTGTCTAGTCTGTCATCATAGCTGACTTGCTGTAGCCCAGACAGAGATTAATATCAGCCTTCTGTCATTTGATGGCATGCCTATGAGCGCAGTAGTCCCTGCATTTTGCAGAGTCTCCGACTGGACTGACACCGCATGTCCTTAGCACGTTCCCAAGCCTTGCATTGACATAGCGCCTTTCGCCCACTCAGGATTTTCAGAAGCACTTTACTACAGCCGGCGTAGCCAGTGTTTGTAACAGAAGCAGGGTACTGGCTGAGACCCCTCCCAACCCCCATCCCAGCTTCCCTTCAGAGGGTAATAGCCAGTATGGTGGAATTTGGTTTTCAGCAAGGTCATTGCCAAAATCTCCAGCGTGCCGTAGCAAATGTGTGTTCGTCTCCCAGGCAACCTGGAAGGAGGAGGGAAAGAAAACCAGGACAGGAATTGTTTTCTGTTGTCGGAAAGAAGTTGTTGATAGTAGGGGTGCGAGTGATGAGTCAGTTTCTACTCAGTCAGCCCAGAGTCTGCTGGTTGTGGTTTGAAGGATCGTGGGGCTTCAATGTCGCATCTTAGAAACAGAACAATCATTTACGATCAGGAGATGGCTTCGGCACCTCCAGCCCTGGGAGCCTGTAGTGTGGTGCCCCCCCTCCCCCTCACTTTCCCAGTGCCTCAACATCCTGTGCTACACTGTGGTTCGTGGGGAAGCTTTTAAAAAAAAAAGTCCCCCTCCATCTGACAGCTCAGTGAAAGTCTCCATATGCCCCACAGCTATAAATGCTGCCAGTCTATTTATTTGATGGTGGAGGAGGAGAGGGGGGAAGGTCTGCAGAGGAAAATGACTGGTGCTAACCCTCTACGTGTGGGGAGTCTGGTGTTTTCAGAATCCCTTTTGTGTTGGCAGTCTCTTCTACACAAGCTTGATGATTAAGTCGCGTTATTTTAGTCCTGTTCTAAGAGCGAGCACTGTTTTAACACCGAGGATGCAATATTCTGTAACTTAACAAATTGAGACAGCAGTCTTGCTTGCCTTCACAGATCAGGGGAGAGCATTAGTGCTGACAGAGTGAGAGTTTAGAGCGGGAGTCTAGGCTTCCTGGGGAAATCTCAGCCTGTTTGTGTTCAGTCATGGTGGAGGCCGTCAGTCAATATTAGTGTTGGTGCATTTATTCAGCATGCCAACAAAAGGGGGTGCGTGAAGGGAGAGAAAACACACAAACTGAAATACGCCAGCCAGTGTTGTTGTCAGATTCCTTTACTGATGATGCTTCTCCCTGCGTTTTCTTCCTCTGCTGCGATCACCAAACCTGACCCAGCCCAATGATCAGTTCCGGGCTGACCCAGCAAGGAAGTGACTTGGGTGTCACTTGTCTTTAACAGCGAGCGGACGTTGCCCGAACGGGATTGCAAAAGCCGGAAATTCAGGTCCAAAAATTAGGGAGATGTTGTTTCAAGTTTTTGCCCAGTTGGCGCATAGTGCAAGCCAGTGTGCACAGGAAGAGTCCAGCAAACTGAAAAGTATAGACCAAGATATGGCAGTGCAGATTGGGATTAGTGTGCCTTAGGGGAAGCCTGCTTCCATTTGGATGTGGGTACAGCTGTTTAGACCAGCCTTTATTAGAACTAATGGTCTCTTGAACTGAGTGGCTTGCTTGCAATTTCAGAGGGCAGTTAAGAGTCAACACCATTGCTGTGGGCCTGGAGTCCCATGTAGGCCAGAGCAGGGTAAAGATGGCAGATTTCCTTCCTTTTTAAAAGACATTAGTGAACCAGATGGATATTTACGAAAAATCGACAAGGTCATCACCAGACCAGTTTCCAATTCCAGAACTCGCTGCTGAATTAAATTTCACCGCCTGCCTTGCCTAGGACCCTGGATTGCTGGTCCAGTGACATTTACCGCCCAGGCCACGGCCTCCCAATAGGATTGGGAATGAGGAACTACAGAAACTGAACCTATTTAACAACCTATCTGTCACCTGTGAGGATGAGAATAATGGCTGACAGAAGGACAACCAGATGGGAAACGAGGCACCTTGGAATAAGCGATACAGGTTCTGCAGCAAAGATGGCAAAAATTGTAGGGAGGGGGTTTGCTAACTAAAGATGAAACCATTTCAATGATGAGAGAGTGTATGACGAGACGTTTTACTGGCAGTGGAGACTAGAGAGGTAGAAATATGCAATAGACAAGGATTTGAGACTATATTGGGTGTTCTACAGTAACTTTCATGGTAGCAGTCTTGAAGTGGTAGATTGTATCGATGCAGAGATCAGATAAGCAGGTAGCAAAGACAGAATGCTTTTAATGTCGGGGTACGGACGTGAACTTCCATATAGAATGGGGCAAACGTGTATGTTCAGGTACATGGTGATTTTCTTGAGTGTGTCTGGAATGAGCTTCTACAATAAATCAGAAGACCAGCAAGGGGGAACATTTGATTTGGTTTTGAGATGAACCAGATTGAGCTAACCGCCTAACCGTGGACGAACATTACCTTTTGTGATGTTCAACATGGTACTTCCAAAGGAGCCGCTCAGAACAGTAATTAAGATTGTAGATTGAACAGGATAGGACAGAGACTGTCCTCAGTAAGTTGAGAGAGTTTGATCGTGGGTAAGATGACATCCCATCAGTGGAAGGTATTCAAAAAGAAATTTAATATGGAACAGAAGCACTCTATACCCTTAAGAAGCAGGATCTCTAGTGGCTTAAAGAAAGGGCCACGGGTGACTAAAGAGGGTTTTTTTTAGAAAAACATAAAACGTACAGTTCCTGGCAAATGGGAAAGATATCGAGGAACGGGGAGAGGTCATTTAGCTCCTTGAATCTGTTCCGCCATTCGCTGAGATCATGGCTGATCTCTGACCCAACTCCACATGACTGTCATTGTTCTACATCCCTTTGGTTTAACAAAAATCTATCTCTCGTGAATGTGAAATGAGCAGCCAAACAAACATCAATTGCTATTTCCAGAAGACAGTTTCAAAATTCTCCCACCTTTTCTAGGGAGATGCTTCCTAATTTCCCTAATTTTGAAAAAAAGTCTCTCTCTGTGTCTCTCTATATACTCTATCTCCTCTTAACATTTTGGAAACTTTGATCTTGATGTTCTGAATTTCAGGGGATGCAACCTTAGTGTGCTGCCATTTGCTGCCGTTTTGCTTGTCCACTTAATCTACCACCATCTGTTTGGAAATTTTCTGCACCCCTCCACACTGCTTCCAATGCTACCTATCATTGTGGCTTTCTTTCGCTTCATCTGAACATTATTTAGAGCGAGTTCCCTAGCGGGGATCTAGCACTTGTCACGTCCTATTAATCATTATCACTCTCCCTCTCCTCTTCGCCTGTTAATGCCAGTCGATTTCCCAAGCAGGTCAATAAACTGCTTGCAATTCAATGGGTTTCAACTCTCTCCAGAGACTTTTAGCAGCTATCTTCTGGAAGTTCCAATAGATAGCATCACTAGGCACTTGTCAGTCCAGTATTTTGGTCACTTCTTCAAACAAAATCAGTCAGACTTATCAAGTTATTCAGAATGGTTCAAGACGAGGCTGTGGCAGGATAAACTCGATTTTTGCCTTAATTAGTCCTTTCTGGTTTCCTGCACACACAATCTCCAGGTTTTCAACACCTAATATCCTTGACTTGAACTGTTCTGAATGAGTCAGACTAAGCAGACACTATTCCTTGGTTTTAAAAACAAAACAAGTGCAGATGTTGGAAACAAAAACAGAGCTTGCTGGAAAAACGCAGCAGGTCTGGCAGCATCTGTGCAGGGAGAAATGGAGTTAACGTTTCGGGACCAGTGACCCTCAGATGGCAATGGTGTGTGATGCCAACCATACAGGCACGATCCCTTTACCAGCAGAGGAAGTTTGCCCCATGCTTTGAGTGGTGCCATTCAAGTATAGCCAACTATAGGTATAGCGTTCATTGGATGAGGGCTTTTATGGCTAAGTCAACAATTATTGCCAGTCCCTCAATGCCCAGAGGGCAGATGATTTGACCACATTGCAATGGGCCTGGAGTCACATGTAGGCTAGACTAGGGAAGGGCGACTTTTTCCCAACCGTCAACGGTGGTCACTATTTGGCTAACTTTTTAATTCCAGATTGTTTAACGAAGTCCAGCCTTTGCTATCTGCCTCAGTGGGATCCGAACCAATGTCCCCAGGACGTTTGGATTTACTGTCACGCGTACTCAAGTCCAGGAGTGCAGTGCAAAGTTTTCAATGACGCCACACGCAGTGCTATCTTAGGTATAAGTATCTAGGTGCAAAAACTTAAGAACAAGATAGAAAGAAATGAGGAACAGAGTTTAAAATTAAACATTACAGTCCTTTTTAGTGTTAACATTAGCCTGGGGTTCTGGATTACTAGTTGAGTGACATTCCCACCATTTCTCCATGGAATGGGCAGAGACGTCTGTAGTCCTTTTACTTTAATTATGTCTCGGACAGTGCTTGTTGTCTGATTGCCTGTATAATCTCTGTCACGGATTTTTCTACGTCTTGGCATGTTATCTTCCAACATGTGACTCCAGAACTTCCCTCCCCACCCCACAAATTGACAACCACTGCCCATATCACCAGGATCGGTGAGATAGGAGGTATTTCAGTGAACATAAGCTCAGTCATCACTGGCTGTGTGATATTGAGGCTGGCTGATCGTTGTGACCTAATCGCCTCTCTTCATAATTATAAAACCCTCTTTTTTTTAACAAAGCTTTCAGGTGCATAGTTTCTCCTTAGGTGTCCGATTTGGTTCGGTAATAGTGTACCTCGGGACCTTCCACTCTGTTAATAGTGCTGCACAAACAGAGGCCATTTTGCTAAGATATTGGTGGGGGAGAGACATATGTGATCTTGGTTCGCTTGTGTGTCTTTGGAGTCCACATCACTCCCAGTTTTGAAGCACTGAATTTATACGTTGAGAGACCCAGGGGAAAGGGCTAACATGGCATCACAGTTGGAGACAGGTTTAGGAGTGGAACCGAAAATACACAGGAACTATTGGAGGCCTGTCTAGAAGTGGGCGAAGTGGGGAATGGCTGTGGGAGGGGATAATGTAGTTCTGAGGTTCCTGGAATTAAATGGAGACCGAGTGGTGACTCCCAAGTTGGCCAAGGTGTCTCAGTTTGAAGGTCGGTAACCCTATGGTTGGTACTGGCACAGTTAAGCAGCTAGAGTCATTAATCTGCCTCTAAGCACACCGATAAATCTCATTTCTGTTCCTAAATCAGCCCATCAAAGCACGAGCTCCATTTGTAACTATCACAACAGCGCAATGTTGGAGGTCGGTAGTTCCCTAATTAGCAAATGAAATCACCAGCCAACGTTATAGCTGCCAAAGGCCTATCCTGCACCTCAGTTTCCTTCTCTCCCCACTTTATTTTCTTGGCTTCAGGGAGGCAGTTCTGACACTGTGGTGAGGGTGTTGCTTCCTCAAGGGGAGATCCTGGCAGGGTTTGTGCTAGGAGCTGGGCTAAAAGTGGTTACCCATGGTTAGTAAGATGTTGCGATGTCACCTCAACACTTTTCGTCGTGTCATCACCTTCAAACGTCTAGGAAAGTCTGTGCAAAGCAGGCAGTTTGACATTAACTGTCTGTTACTGCCTCTAGATTTGACTGCTCAAGTCTAGGCTGCACTTCCCCATTCTACCCTCCTTTTTAACTTGAGGCCATCCTACGTTCTTCTGCATTACTCACGCTCAAGCCCTATTCGGAGTTCTCCCCTGTGCTTACTGACCCACACCAGTTCTTGCTATTGCAACTTTTGAATTTACAATTGTTTTCAAAACCCTCCATGACCTTGCCCCTGTCCCTGCCTCTGTCATCTCCACCAGGCCCACTCCCTCAAATATCTGTGCTCCTCGAATTTCAGCATTTCCCCCGGTTGTAATTGCTGTTCCTGGGCACCAAGCTCTGGAATTCAAATAAAAACAACCGAAAGAACTGCGGAAGCTGTAAATCAGAAACAAAAACAGAAGTGGCTGGAAAAGCTCAGCAGGTCCGGCAGCATCTGTGGAGAGGTATCAGAGTTAACGTTTTGGGTCCGGTGACCCAAAACTGTCAGAACTGGGGAGGTGAGTTCGGAGGAAGGGTCACCGGACCCGAAACATTAACTGATTTTCTCTCCACGGATGCTGCCAGACCTGCTGAGCTTTCCCAGCAATTAACAGAGTTTAAACAAAAAATCCCTCGCTAAACTCCCTCGTCTCTGCCTGTCCACCCCGCTGTCCTCCAAGACCCTCCTTAAAAGCTGTTTTGATCAGGTCAGTCAAGTTGTTTTGTGTTATACAGACAGTGGGACTGAACATTGATAGGGAATGCAACAAGCCTGTTTTCCCACACTTTCAAGATGAATTTTTACTGCGCATATTTTTCAGTGTTGGTTTCAGAGGCAACTCGATTGGGGCCCGTTTTTTAAATGATGTACAAATGTTAAGAGCAAAAGCAGGCCATTGAGTTCACCCTGTGTTCAATGAGATCATCTTGCCTTTTTCCCATAAGCCTTGATTTCCCTTCCTGTCTGGCCTTGAATAGACTTCATGACCCAGCCTTGACAGCCCTCTGCAGTAAAGAATTCCACAGAATTCTCTCCCCTCTGAGAGAAGAAATTCCTCCTCAGCCCTTGTCTTAACTGTGTGACTCCTTCTGCCCACTGGTCGTAGACAGTCACAAGGGTAAACAGTTTCTCCACATCTCTCCATAACTCTCACACATTTCAGTGAGGTCCCCTCTCATTCTTCAGAACTGCAGTGAGTACAGGCTGAGCCTTCTCTGGACTGTCTCCTTGATCTAGCTGTAGTTAAAGGGACCAAAACTGTTCATCATCCAGCTGTGGTTATGGCTAGTGCCTTCTTTAGTTTCAGTGACACTGAAGGTATGGCCGATATATTTCCCAAATCGGGGACGGTGAGGGGCTGGGAGGGTAAAATTGAGGGGGTGGTGTTCCCATGTACCTGCTGCCCCTTGTCCTTCTGGATGGAAGTGGGCCATGGGTTTGGAAGGTGCTGTCTAAGTAGCCTTGGTGAGTTGCTGCAGTGCGTCTTGTAGACGGTACACACTGCTGTGACTGAGTGTCGGTGGTGGGGGGAGTGGGATGTTTATGGATGTGGGGCCAATCGAGCGGGGGCTGCTTTGTCCCTGGATGGTGGTGAGCTTCTCGAGTGTTGTTGGAGCTGCCCACATCTAGGGCAAGGCGGGGGGGGGGTCGCTATTCCATCACACTCCTGACTTGTGCCTTGTCGATGGTGGGACAGGCTTTGTGGAGTCAGGAGGTAAGATGGAGAGGGTTCAGAAGAGATTTACCAGGATGTTACCAGGCATAGATAACAAGGTGTAGAGCTGGATGAACACAGCAGCCCAGGCAGCATCATAGGAGTAGGAAAGTTTGACGTTTCGGGCCTAGATCCTTTCTTCATTTCTGAAGAAGGGTCGAGCCCGAAACGTCAAGCTTTCCTGCTCCTGTGATGCTGCATGGCCTGCTGTGTTCATCCAGCTCTACACCTTGTTATCTCAGATTCTCCAGCATCTGCGGTTCCTACTATCTCTGTTACCAGGTGTGGAAGGTTTGAGTTGTAAAGAAAAGCTGGGACTTGTTTCACCGGAGTGTAAAAGGTTGAGAGGCAACCTTATAGAGATTTATGAAGTAATGAGGAGTATAGATAGTTAAGGATGAGCTAGGATGGGAGATATCAAGACTGGGGCCACATTTTTAACGTGAGAGAGATTTTAAAAAGACATAAGGGGCAACTCTTTCACACAGAGAGTGGTTCGCTTGTGGAATGAACTTCAGCAGAAGGTGATGGATGTGGGTACCATTACAATGTTTAAAAGACATTTGGATGAGTACAGGTTTGGAGGGATATAGGCCGGGGGCAGGCAGGTGGGACTAGTTTAGTTTGGGATTATGTTCGGCACGGACTGGTTGGGCCAAAGGGTCTGTTTGCTTGCTGTATGACTATGACCTACTGCAAAAGGACGTCCGAGCTACTCGTGGTTTCACAGTATTGAAAGGTTTCTGGTCAGTGGTAACCCCCTCCAGGATGTTGATAGCACAGTTTCAGTAACAGTGATATCCATTGAATGTTGTAAGGAGATACTAAGAGGTGACCGTTGCCTGGCCCGATTGGGTGAACCAAGAGCAGCAAGTAACAATCTGTTGATATCCAGCCTGTAGATATCAACACAAAGACTGGTCTTTTGAATTAGATGCAGAGAAGTGGTGACGTTTGACAAACTGCGCCCCGAACGGAAGAAACGAACAGACAGGAGAGTTACGCAGTGGTTGGTTTATGCTCCCCGTGACTAACCTCATTCCCTCGCAAGTAATTTCCTTAAAAGCTGTGATCAGGCGGCATCTTCTTCATCAACGAGAGCTCAATGTTCCAGCATGCTGCTGCCGTCTGCGAGTGGATTTTCACCGTCGACGTTCTGATCTTTTACGGGACCTTCTCCTTCGACTTTGCCTCCATCACCAACGAGACCGTGCTGGCTATTATGAGGAGGGGGAAGAGCAAGGCATCGAAATCCCCGGGCAGCAGCACGTCTGCCCACCTGAACAGTAACCCAGAGAGCATTGCCATGATTTAACCACTGCCGAGTACAGTGACATGCTGCCACCTTCCCTGATTCAGAGCCGCACACAGGCTCTGAGGTAAAATGTGAACAGACGGCTGTGTATCGTGCACCACTCCCCCTTTATCTATTCCCAAAATGACTCCTCTTGGTGCTACAGAAGAATCCTGAAATGAGACGCTTGTGGTCAAATCTTACCCTTAATTTGGGTGCATCCAAGAATTGCCCAACTCTACAGTAGGGAGCCTGTGGTTTCCTTTTGCCTTGGCGACACCAATCTGAGCCCATCCCATGCGCCCTGCCCTCTTGTGGTTGGGATTGCGCTGCTGGGTCGAAATTTTGGCATTCTTGCGTCAAGAGTCCGGGTGGGGGCAGTCAACAACGTTGCATCCCTTTGCAACACGTTGCCACTTGCCCGTTCCATGTGGCAGAAACGACCCGTCGACGGGCTCCCCCGCGAAGAAAGGAGAGATAGCACCAAAGGAAAACCCTCCGGATCAAAGGGAAAGCAGCAGGGAATGCTGTAGCCAGAAGTAGGGGGTGGTGTGGTGCCTGTTCCTTCACCGGGCACCAATTAGCCTTTGACAGTCAGCCAGCTACAATCCAACCCATCGTCTTACTGGTTCTGTCGTAAAGCTTGGTGCCAGTATGAGTCTTGATTTACCCCACCCCCCAAAAAACAAAGAGGGAGTGACATAGTGCCCGTTAAAGTTAGCCAGCACTATACATTTCAGAGAGGTCGACTTCCCACAAATGTGAACTGCGGCCTTGTATTTTCTTTCCCCCCTTTCTCACACACATCAACTGTGAGACCCCAGGGCTGGGGATGAGAGGCAGCACTGCCATTCCCTGAATGCACATCACTTTCAGTTGTGCATTCAATCCACCCCCCCCCACAAGCTTTTACTCTTTTTCCTCAAGAGATAGTGTTTTAAAATGCGAAAGAAGTGGGTTCAATCTTAAGATCAAAGACTAATGTGTCACTTCACTTGTCCACGGATGAAGAGAATGGTCCCCTGATCTGCATTTGCTTACCCAGACCTAAAGAAGGATCAGCACTTAGAGGGGGTGGGATACATCAAGTGCATTTCTTGGACTCGAAGCAGGAGATTACTCTGCCCACCTCCCCCCACAAACACTCCCAAGCTACCTGTTGCTGCTCACTGCCATATGGCCAAAGTCACATATAGGCTCCTGCAGCCAGTGTTTCTCTCACACCATCAGTACGCTAGGAGAGACACGGCACACTTTAAACACAGGGGAGAGCCAGCATCTAAATCTCATTCCTCACCTCGGGCTCGGAAGGTAGGATGTGCGCTGAGCACTTCCAAAGCAGAGAAGCTAAATGAGTCAAGAGAGGCATTGCACATCGACACAAAAGGGCTGACCTGTTTATTCATGGGGCAAACAATTGGGTAGTCCTACTTCGCTTTTCACGGGTAGGGTGAAGGGGTTGGGTTTAAACTACTGACTAATTGGGTGGGGGGGTTTAAACCACTGAGTAATATGTTGGGGGGGGTTTTAAACCACTGAATATTTGTTTGGGGGGTGCAGTTAAACTACTGAGTAAAGAGGGCAGCTTTACCCTGTTTGCTGAGGGCCCCAGATCGGCAGTCGGGCCTGAAAAAGGTGGTAGACATGCCTTCTCTGACCAGAGATAAAAGGTACCTGCTCCTATGATGCTGCTTGGCCTGCTGTGTTCATCCAACCCCACACCTTCTCTGACCAGCCTGGTTACAGAGCGGCTAGGGAGGCCTTTAGGCCCATCAATGCCATTCTGCCATCCAGAAAGACCCTGGCTGAGCCAGGTGCTAACCCTACACTACATGATTTCCTCCCTCATAATTTTTATCAACAGAAGTCTTTGTCAATCTCAGGTTTAAAAATTTGCAATTGATTTGCATGCCAGTTGTTGTGTGAGGGAGTTCCGGACAAGGAACCGTTTCCTAATTTCACTCCTGAAGGCTCTGGCCCCCAAACCAGCAGGAACTGTATCTCAGTTAGTCTTGCTGGGGGGGTGGGGGGTTAGATTCCTGACTGAGGCGTTGCTGCTCTCTGATGCTGGCAACCAGCCCTTGCCCGCCAAAATGTGGTCATTGGTCCCTGAGCATTCACTCGGGGTCCTGTGGACCCCCCGGTACGATTTTGCAGGATTATCACATTGTTGCGAAATTCAAAAAAACTTCAGAACGTTATACCTGGCACCCCCGTAGGAGTTGCAGTGTCTTGGTCGGGTGTATTCCCTCCCCCCACACCCATTTTTCTCCATCCCCCTTCTCCTCCAGTGATTCACTCAACCTAGAGACAAAGCACATTGACAACCCGCATCTCGCAGCTACTCACGATTCTGGAAGAGAATAATGGGCAACCTTTACAAAGCTGGAACAGTGGATGTCCACGAGTTGGCCTCCAATTCCATCCCTTCCCTCCCACTGGGACATGTTTGCAAGCAGCACTGACCCTGCCTGAAATCAGAGACGGTAGACATTTAAATGCTGCGAGCAATAAATTCGCCCGATTTTTGCAACAAAAGCTGCTTGCAAAGTGTGTTTATATCGACGAGAGTGCCTGGGATCCTTCAGCTGCTCAAGGAATGTTGAACAGAAAACAAAACTACATTATCAACTGTGGTGACACAATCCTTCTCGCTGCCTGAGGACCCTGTATGCTGTCAGATGCCACAGCTACTTCAGTGGTTGGACAGACCTGGGAGCAACACGTCCTCTGGCTTTGTGAGCTCTGGATTTATTTATATTTTAAGAAGAAAAGGGAAGCACTTGTTTTACTGTGAGATTTTTTAGCAAACCTTTATAAATTCTTCTGTCTTGACATCAGAGGCCTTGTCTTTTCACCGGGTTTCCACAGAAGAAGTACTCAGCACTGCTGTGGAAATTGACCCGTGTTGGAGCCTCGCAATGAATGACCAACGTCACAAAAATCATGCATCAGAAGTTTCATTTGTTTTCTAAAATAAACTTATTTTTAAATGTTGTGGGTCCTTTCCTTCCTTCACTGCCCTTTGTTGCATCCCTATCGTCTAGCAGGGAATCTACGCCCAACAGGAACCATCCTTAGGGGCAATTAAATTTCATTAAATTTCACCCTTTCTTTCCCCACCCCCCCGGAAGCTGCAAATATATTTGCGAGGAGTTGCAATGCAGACCATCCTTAGGCAGGTCTCCTTTCAGTACAAGGGAGCTGTTTGATAAATTCATGGCTGACTTGATTATGGACGTGATTCTGCCTTCCACATTTACTCGTCACTCCACCCCCGTACCATCTGACTCCCTGTCAAGCAAGATTTGAACTGTAAAAATGATTAGAATTTTAGTGGCAAATAAGACAACATGTACCAGTTCCTTTACTGTTTTATATGAGATCAAGCTCTAGACGATAAAACACTTCGTAATATTCAAGTGCTTGTTTATACTGCATTGCACACATGACATGCCTAAACTTTAAACATTAGACAGAATCAAAAGCAGATCCTTTATATTTTGCAATGTTCTGTTTCTTTCTCCTCAGAACCTAGTAACAATCAGTTTTGGTTTAAACAAAATGGGCCTTAAGGATGTTTATTCAAACTTGAAAGAAATGTTGATCAATGTTTCTCTTAAACAAACCTCTTAATTTAAGCCTCTCTGTCTATAGCTCAAACCCTGCAAACCGGCAACATCCTTGTAGATCTTTTCTGAACCCTTTCAAGTTTCACAACATCCTTCCTGTAGCAGGGAGACCAGAATTCAATGCATTATTCCAAAAGTGGCCCTGACCAATGCCCTGTACAGCCGCAACATGACCCTCCCAACTCCTACGCTCAGTGCAGTGACCAATAAAGGGAAATGTACCAAAGGCCTTCTTCACCGCCCTGCCTACCTGCGACACCACCTTCAGAGAACCTGCACTCCAAGGTCTTTTTGTTCAGCAACACTCCCCGGGATCTTATCGTTAAGTGTATAAGTCCTGCCCTGATTTACCAGAACCCAATTGGTATTCTCCATATTGGCCGTCAACTTCGGCTGTGCTAAGGTGAGAGCTCCCTGGAGCTGTGTTTCTGCTAGCAATATTTTGAAAGTAGTTTGATTTAGAATTTAGAAAGGAGTTTAATTTAGATAGAGGTGCTGCATTTCGGAAAGGCAAATCAGGGCAGGACTTACACCCTTAATGATAAGGTCCTGTGGAGATGACTATGATTTAACTGTCAAAACTGAAATCCCCTGTGAGTCAGTCATCCAGGAACTAATCAAAAAAATTCCTCGCCATCTCTGAAGGGACAGCCTGCTAATATATTTACGGATTGTTTGAAAACGCCGATTCCAGCAATGTAAATCTGGCTCACCATGGGAGCTGTGCTTGTGCACATAAATATGTTTGTTGAAGGCAAACATCAACACTCACTGAGCAAATGCACTACTTAGTGTGGCCACAGAGCAACTTGAGGCTAAAAGTCATGTGTCAGAATCCTGCACTGTAAGGACATAAGAACATAAATAGCAGCGGGAGGAGGCCATCTGGTCCTCGAGTCTGCTCTGTCATTCGATAAGATCATGGCTGACCTTTTTGTGCACTCAGCTCTACTTACCGCTCACCATAACCCTTAATTCCTTTACTGTTCAAAAATGTATCTTCACCTTCAAACATTCAACCAAGTCGCCTCACTGGGCAGGGAATTCCACAGATTCACAACCCTTTGGGTGAAGAAGTTCCTCCTCAGCTCAGTTCTACATCTGCTCCCCCTCATTTTGAGGCTATGCCCCCAGTTCTAGTTTCAACTGCCAGTGGAAATAACTTCCCAGCTTCTATCTTATCTCTTCCCTTCATAATTTTATGTGTTTCTATCAGATTCCCCCCTCATTCCACTCAGTCTACTCAGTGTCTCCTCATAAGCCAACCGTCTCAATTCCAGAATCGACCTAGCGAACCTCCTCTGCACCCCCTCCAGTGCAAGTATGTACTTTCTCAAGGAAGGAGACCAAAACTGTGCACAATCCTCCAGATTTGGCCTCACCAGAACCTTATACAGATGCAGCATAACCTCCCTGTTTTTAAACTCTATCCCCCTAACAATGAACTACAATATTCCATTTGCCTTCTGAACTACCTGCAAACCAACTTTTTTGTGATTCAAGCGCCAGGACACCCAGGTCCTTCTGCCCGGCAGCACTCTGCCATTTTTCATCGTTTAAATAATAGCCCATTTTGCTGTTAATCTGACCAGAATGGATAAGCTCACATTTACCAACATTGTACTCCATCTGCCACACCCTTGCCCGCTCACTCAAGCAAGCCATTGGGGAAAAGCAAAGTGCACGACACAACTTAAATTTTCAGAAGTCGCTTCTCTTTCTCCTCGGCCAAAAGGCTTCTAGACTCGGTCGCAGTGTTCCAGGCAGGGGAGGGGAATAGTCAGTTAGGTCACGCACTGCAGTATATAGGCTCAGAGGGGAGAATCATTGACGCTTGGAAGTCCCATTTGGGTAGGGGAGTAGAGTCATCAACCCAGTAGAGAAGAAAAGCGGGATGCAGAAATTCCACGTCCTACATTTTCCACATAGCCCCTGCGAACACGCCAAAAATTATTTGAACCCCAAAGTCAAAAGCCACAAGGTGACAAAAAGGAGGCAGATTTCCATCAACCCCTTTTATTCATGACAGAAGTGAATTATGTCACACCATTGCAGTGTCAGCCTCAGGGAAGCAGATAGAATGCGCACACGTCTCCATAGAAAGGCAGACACACAGTTTGGCTATGTCAGTGACATATTTCTTCAGAGATCACAAGTGTGTGGGTTAGAGCTCCACTGTGTGCCAAGTCAGATATTCTTAGCCCGCTGTCGACTGGTGTTGAGGCAGTGTCAGAAATGTTGATCACAAACAAAAGTTGCTGGAAAAGCTCGGCAGGTCTGGCAGCAACTGTGAAGAAAAAGATCAGAGTTAACGTTTCGGTTCCGGTGACCCTTCCTCAGAACTGACAGCAGCTAGGAAAAGAGATAATAGGTACTGCAGATGCTGGAGAATCCGAGATAACAAGGCGTGGGGCTGGATGAACACAGCAGGCCAAGCAGCATCATAGGAGCAGGAAAGCTTGACGTTTCGGGCCTAGACCCTTCATCAGAAATGGGGGAGGGGAAGAGGGTTCTGAAATAAATAGGGAGAGAGGGGGAGGCGGATAGAGGAGTGGATAGGTGGAGAGGAGGCAGACAAGTCAAAGAGGCGGGGATGGAGCCAGTAAAGGTGAGTGTCGGTGGGGGGGTAGGGAGGAGATAGGTCAGTCTAGGGAGGACGGACAGGTCAAGGGGGCGGGATGAGGTTAGTAAATAGGAGATGGGGGTGGGGCTTGAGGTGAGAGGAGGGGAGAGTTTGAAGCTTGCAAAGTCCACATTGATACCATTGGGCTGCAGGGTTGCCCGGCTGAATATGATTTGCTGTTCCTGCAGCCTTCGGATGGCGTCATTGTGGCATTGCAGGAGGCCCAGGATGGACATATCGTCTGAGGAATGGGAGGGGGAGTTGAAATGGTTCGCGACTGGGAGGTTTGTTGCGAACTGAGCGCAGGTGTTCTGCAAAGCGGTCCCCAAGCCTCCGCTTGGTTTCCCCGATGTAGAGGAAGCCACAACGGGTACAGCGGATGCAGTATACCACATTGGCAGATGTGCAGGTGAACATCTGCTTGATGTGGAAAGTCTTCTTGGGGCCTGGGATTGGGGTGAGGGAGGAGGTGTGGGGGCAGGTGTAGCACTTCCTGCGGTTGCAGGGAAAAGTGCCGGGTGTGGTGGGGCTGGAGGGGAGTGTGGAGCGGACAAGGGAGTCGCGGAGGGAGTGGTCCCTCCGGAAGGCAGATAAGGGTGGGGAGGGAAAAATGTCTTTGGTAGTGGGGTCTGATTGCAGATGGCGGAAGTGTCGGAGGATGATGCATTGGATCCGGAGGTTGGTGGGGTGGTACGTGAGGACGAGGGGGATTCTTTTTTGGTTATTGTTGCGGGGACGGGGCGTGAGGGATGTGTTCCGGGAAATGCGGGAGACACGGTCGAGGGTGTTCTCGACCACTGTGGGGGGGGAAGTTGTGGTCCTTGAAGAATGAGGACGTCTGAGATGTGCGGGAGTGGAATGTCTCATCCTGGGAGCAGATGTGGCGGAGGCGAAGGAATTGGGAATAGGGGATGGCATTTTTGCAGGAGGGTGGGTGGGAGGAGGTGTATTCCAGGTAGCTGTGGGAGTCAGTGGGCTTGAAATGGACATCGGTTTATAGGTGGTTGCCCGAGATGGAGACAGAGAGGTCCAGGAAGGAGAGAGAAGTGTTGGAGGTGGTCCAGGTGAACTTCAGGTTGGGGTGGAAGGTGTTGGTGCAGTGGATGAACTGTTCGAGCTCCTCGTGGGAGCACGAGGCGGCGCCGATACAGTCATCAATGTAACGGAGGAAGAGGTGGGGTTTAGGGCCAGTGTAGGTACGGAAGAGGGATTGTTCCACGTAACCTACAAAGAGGCAGGCATAGCTTGGGCCCATGCGGGTACCCATGGCCACCCCCTTTGTCTGTAGGAAGTGGGAGGAATTGAAAGAGAAGTTGTTGAGGGTGAGGACAAGTTCGGCTAAGCCGATGAGGGTGTCAGTGGAGGGGGATTGGTCAGTTCTGTGGGACAGGAAGAAGCGGAGGGCCTATTGGCCATCTGCATGGGGAATACAGGTGTATAGGGACTGGATGTCCATAGTAAAAATGAGGTGTTGGGGACCAGGAAATTGGAAGTTCTGGAGGAGGTGGAGGGCATGGGTGGTGTCACGGACGTAGGTAGGGAGTTCCTGGACCAAGGGGGTGAAAATGGAGTCTAGGTAGGTGGAGATGAGTTCAGTGGGGCAGGAGCAGGCGGAGACAATGGGTCGACCAGGGCATTCAGGTTTGTGGATTTTGGGAAGGAGATAGAAGCGGGCGGTGCGGGGCTGGGGAACGATGAGGTTGGAGGTGGTGGGTGGGAGGTCACCTGAGGTGATGAGGTTGTGGATGGTTTGGGAGATGATGGTTTGGAATGCTGGTTTTTCTGCATAAGATAGGGAGGGGATAAGGAGTAAATGACAGGTGGGGATAGAGCTCAAAGAAAGAGAAGAGGAGTTGGACAGACAAAGGAACTCAACAATTTAGCTCGGAGGGTGAATAGCTGTTAATAAGGATGGATAGTGACTAACAGTAGGTAGGGTGTAATGGCAGGTGTGTGGGGTAGGGGGCTAGGACATGGGAGAATTTAGGCGCTAAAATTATTGAACTCGATACGGAGTCCAGAGGGCTGCAGAGTCCCCAAGTGGAAAATGAGGTGTTGTTCTTCCAGCTTCACTGGAACACTGCGGCAAGCCTGAGACAGAGATGTTAGCCTGGAAACGGGGTGGTGCGTTAAAGTGGCAGACAAGTGGAAGCTCAGGATTTTTTTGCAGGACTGATCACCCAGTTTACGTTTGTTTCCCCAGTGTAGAGGAGACCTCTTTGTGAGCAGCGAATGCAGTGGACTAGATTCTGGGAAGTGCAGCTTCACCTGGAGTATGGTTGGGCCCTTGGATACTGGGGAGGGAGGAGGTAAATGGCCACCCATGCTATACATCAGTGAGACTCAGCGTAGACTCGGAGACCGTTTTGTAGAGCATCTGCACTCTGTACGTGACAAACAACAACATCTTCCAATCACCAACCATTTTAAATCTCACTCCCTGGGGGACATGTCCATCCTGGGCCTCCTCCAGTGTCACAATGATGCCACCCTCAAACTGGAGGAGCAACACCTCATATTCCTAAAGCCCGATGGCCTAAACATAGAATTCTCCAGCTTTAAAATCTCCCCACCCCAGCCTCATCCCATGTCCAACCCTCCCTCTCAGCCCCACCATGATCTGACACAACCTGTCCGTCTTCTCTCCCACCTATTGCACTGACTAATCCCCACCACTCCTTACCTCACCTTCCCCAGCCCCACCCCACCTCTCTATTTATTTCCCAGCTCCCTTCCCCATTCCTGAACCGAAATGTCAACTTTCCTGCTCCTCTGATGCTGCCTGGCCTGCTGTGTTCCTCCAGCTCCACATTGTGTTGTCTCTGACTCCAGCATCGGCAGTTCTTGCTATCTCTATCATTTACTCCATACCCGCTCCTTTAAAGAAGGAATGCAAACATATTAAAGTCTCTCCTCAAACTTATATGAACGTTGCTCATTTTTGATAGCCGATGCATTCAGCTAAGTAATGACCTGCTCCACAAAGCAATTAAGAGTGTAAAGCGCTTGGGGAAGATATTAAGGCTCAACTGGAATATTAAGATTACAAAAATGCTATTGTTGCCAGTTATAACACAAGATATCAGAATCAAAGGAACTGTGTCTGTCTGACTCCCCTGGAGAATAGCACACTGCCTTAGAAGGCTAAATGATGTAGTTGTGAAGGTATGTGGGGGAAGGGGAATGCAATGTCGTCATTTAAACTTTGAGAATACTTTCAGAGAATTAACCAGCAAAGTACAATAATGCTGCCTAGTGGAGCATTATATTACAGTGCTATGTGGAAAAATATAAGAAATGCTTTTAAACAGATTGAAGAAAGCATAAGAACTGATTTGAAGCAGTTTTTCTCCTTGGCAGATTAAACATGAGATAAATTTTTATTTGTTCATTCACGGGATGAGGGCATCACTGGCCAGGCCCAGCATTTAATGCCCATTCCTCATTGCCCAGAGGGCAGTTAAGAGTCACATGTAGGCCAGACCAGATGAAGATGGCACTTTCCTTCCCTGAACCGAATGGTTTTATTCCTCCCCCCCTGCCCCACAAATAATCAACGATGATTCGTTGGACTCTGTAAGTTCCAGCTTTTTATTGAATTCAGATTCCACCCTCTGCTGTTGTGGGATTCAAACCCTGGTCCTTGAAATGATACCTGGTCCTGTGGATTAACAGTCTAGCAACAATACCACGAGGCCATCATCTCCCCAAATGTCAAAACAGTTAGGGTAGAATAAGGTGAACATGATTTGATTTATTGTAGTGACATGTCCCTCAGTACCGTGAAAAGTTTTGCTTTGTGAGCAGTACAGGCAGATCATAGCAAACAAGGACATACACATGAGAAGAGATAGTAGCAACTGCCGATGCTGGAGAATCTGAGATAACATGGTGTAGAGCTGGATGAACACAGCAGGCCAAGCAGCATCAGAGGAGCAGGAAAGCTTGACGTTTCGGGTCTAGACTCTTCTTCAGGAAAAATACATCCCCCCCCACCAAACCCAACACTGCCATAGGGGCTCAGTGGTTAGCGCTGCTGCCTCACAGCGCCAGGGACCCGGATTCAATTCCAGCCTCAAGGCGACTGTCTGCGTGGGGTTTCCTCCGGGTGCTCTGGTTTCCTCCCACAGTCCAAAGGTATGCAGGTTAGGTTGGATTGGCTATGCTAGATTGTCCCATTATGCCCAGGTATGGGCAGGCTAGGTGGGTTAGCCATGGGAAATGCAGGGTTACAGGTATATGGTAGGACTTCGGGTCTGGATGGGATATCCTTCAGAGGGTCAGTGGTGACTCGATGGGCTGAATGGCTTCCTTCCACAGTGTAGGGATTCTACAATTCTTAACTGAAATCAGCTCCATTTCTACAGACCAAATCTGGGAACTCCCTGTTGTCTCACCCTTCAGAGTTATTGACACCTCCAACTGTCCTCAAATGGCAAGGACAAGAGTTAGATTAGTTCCACCAAGCAGACCCGAATAAGATCTTTACTTGGGTTCCAAAATCCATTTCCCCCACAGAATTAAGGAATCCGGATAATGGTAGGGAGAGCCAGCACACATTATCCATAGCAGCAGACAACATAGCTGAGGTTCCACTAATAGAAGCACACTAGAAAGAAACAGCGATGGAGCTCAGACAATCTAGGTTCATGTTTTATTTGCAGGTGGAAGTGTATGAAAACATTATGCAACGCACAACTTAATCTCACATCAGGTAAAGTAGAATTTCAACAGAAACAGTGCTGTCGGATCTTTAATTAATCTCCCCGTCCAAAACCACTCCATTTTCTCCTTTGTGTACTGAGCCCCCCTGCAGTACAGATTCCGATGCCAGTGGGCACTTTCTGATGCTTTGCCCAGGACAGTGGGGGTGGGGGACAGAGCAGGGGGCTAGCAGAGCCTTGACAGTACATTAGACAAGGAGATCACAACCACAGCCTCGAGTTGTGAGGACTCACCACGATAATGCAAACACTACCCCAAGCAAAAGCAATTTTTATTTCACCCAGTGACTGAGAGAGGACCCTATTCACAGAAAGCAGTAGAGGTAAAGACCCTGTAAATCAAACAGATGGACAAACACATGGAAGTAAGTTTGGGTCATTCCAAGTAGATGCGCCAAAAATGCTCTTCCTGGAGTCAAATCACCTTCAAAATCTGAGGGTGGGTCACCGGATCCAAAATGTTAACTCTGTTCTTTTCCTGATTTACAGCATCCGCAGTTCTTTTGGGTTTTACCTTCAAAATCTGTTAAGATCAGCAGTGGAAAGGGTGTTCCTTGTCCGTGTCCCTGTACAGTACTCAGATCCTAACTATGGCCCACTTTTGACAGGTAATTTACAGAATTCTTATGCAGCGTAGACGTGGATAGGCTGTCTTCCCCTGTGAGGAGACTGGAAGGTCATTTAGGACTGAGATGAGAAGAAATTCTTTCTCTTAGAAGTTGGTGAGCCTTGGGAATTCTCTAGCCCAGACAGCAGAGGAAGCTGACTCATGCAGTAAGGCGGATATTAATGACACCCTGTTTTGCTTTCAGATTCCTGGTACTGGCAAGAATTTGCCTGGGCACATTGCCTCGGTACTTTTCAAAGTGGGTAGGAGTAGCTGTTCAGGGAAAATACTCTCAGGCAGATTTTCAACCGTACACACAAACCTGTTCTGTTCACCCACAGCCGTAAAAAAAAAGTTTCTCCTTCTCTATAAAACGACAATGCCCAACACTTGGTTAGACAATCCATTTCCAGCAGAAAAAGTGTTCACAAAGTGATAAAACAAAATTTTAGTGCAATATTCAATATTCTTGAGTCACATTAAAGTAGCGCACAGATTTACAACTACAGAATTGATTTTGCATAGAACAAGTGATTTAAAAGACTCTTAAAGGTCAAGAAGGTCAGTCAAACAAACATTTAAAGATGCATTTTTGTGACTTTCTGTCTACAGGACTAGCAGTGGGGCTCTTCAGTCCTGCCAGTCCATTGTAAACGTTTGTCTTGTTTGTGCAGTGACTGGGAATCCTTACCCATGTTAATGGCACACAGCAAATTCAAGCTGCTAAGCATTAAAACCTACTAACTGACCCCATTAACAACAACGCACTTTTCCAGGCCACGCAACCCCTGGAAAAGATCTTAAGAGACCAGCCCAGGAAGAGGAAGAGGAGTAGTAGTAAAGCAGGAAATGGATTATGAATACAATTTCAATTCAAAAGGGTTTCAAACCACACAGCAATAAGTCAGAAAAACACACTACTTCATTGAGATGTACAGTGGGCCTGAACACGAGCATTTTAGTGCCGAGATTCTGTTGTACAAACACTTAATATTTCACACATTCTGTCCAATTCGGGAGTAAAATTTTCAAATGGAATTGAGTTTGTAAAGAAAAGCCGTTGACGGATCCGGTAACAATACCCTACACAGCACAAAGATCTTGAAGACAGGAGCTTTCTATTTTGCAGGACTCGAAGAATTGCACCTGCTCCTGGCTCTGCTCTTGTTTCGATGGGAAAGGAGCTGTGGGTGAAAGCAGGGTCCATAACGACAAGTTTCTTGAGAAGCTCCAGGAGCCTAAAGGGGAACCACCAGAATGTAGGAAAAATGCATCGAAATGCTCAAAAAGACCACTCGCTGGTGGTCATGTGTACATGGCACCATGCAGATATTCCAAGCGGTGCTCCTTCTGTTTTCTTCTCTCCTGCAGAAAGAGAACAATGGAAGTGACATTTCAGAGCATGCAACAAACTTGCTTAATACACAGACTCTGCCAGCAGTAGAGTCTGCAAGGAGATCAAACAGCGTAATCTTTTAAATATTTCTGCATGTTTACTGGCACACTGTAGATGGGGAATGAGGAACTTGGCACAGCCTAGTAGGTAATTCTTCACATGATGCTAGCTATCCAAAGCCTTAACAGTAAAACAACTAATATCAGTGACAAAAAAAACACAGAAGCACCCAAAGGGCTATGAACCCTCCTACTGGAGCCTACAGCCTCCATCCAATATCAATTTCTTTTAACCCACCTCCAACAAGCGAAAAAAGAGGGATTAACCTGCTGAATACACTGCGGAATTACGCATCTTTCGCTTTGTGGCAGCAGGATCCCAGCCATATTCTCTACTTGAAGTGTTTGTGAATAACTTGAATGATGACAACTCATATGTCACTAATTGAAGGCATAAAGCTATTAAAGTCCTTGGCATAGCCTCCGAGAATGTGTTATGATCAAAAATGTGGGTCACCTTTGTTCAGAACAGCGCAGTACACACAAGAGAAGCTGCTTCCTCAATTGAAGGTTAAAATATCACTGGGATGCTGCCAAGACTGGAAAACTGCTGCTTTTCCGGAGAGATCAGAAAGGCTGGGCTTATTGTGCTTGGAATGGAGGCGGCTGAGGGGAGAGGTGATTGAGGTGTGCAAGATTGTGAGGGACCTGCTGTATGGAATGATCTCTTAGCAGAGGGGTCACTGTCTAGTGTTTGGTAGAAGGGTTAGAGGAGTAACTCATTGCCTAAAAGGGCAGTCAAGTCAAAACTCTCAACTTGTTTAAATAGTATCTGGAAAACAACAGAAAGCCTGTCAACCCCATGGATATGGAACAAGCGCTACAACGTGGGATTATGCTTGGTGGATGTCTTATTGGCAGACAGACATGATGGGTAGAGTTGTCGGAGTCATTTCTGTCTTTTTACGTTTAAAAGAGTTTTAAAAAGAGGAGGAGGAGTATCGGGGAAAGAGAGAGAGAGCGTGAGCAAGTGTGGGCAGAGGATGGGCAGTCGGTAATTGCCCCTTAAGGAGGGCTAGCAAGGAAACAATGGGCCGAAAGGCCTTCTTCAAACCAAACTGGGAATGGAGAGTCAGGGGTACCAGCCCCTCAGCCAATTGGACACTCACCAGCAGAAACGGCTGGATAACTTGTAGTGAGGACAATTCCTTTATTGGGATTTCTGCCAGGAGGTGTGGGTGGGATGCAAACACAGAGGTGAGCTGACTCAGGAAGCAAACCAGTGATTCTCCCGCATTGTGAACCCCGATGACAATTTATTTTTTCAAGAAGTCCTTACAGGCATTAATGGCAAGGCCAACTGTTGTTGCCCATCCCAAACTGCCTTTGAACTTGGGAGGGGGGAGCGGGTCTTGCTAGTTAAGAATCACCCACACGGCTGTGGGTCTGGAGTCACGTTGGACAGCTGACTACTTTTTCTAAGCAACCAGATGAATTTTTTTTTTAAAAAACTAGTGGTCAGCATTACTGAGATTGGTTTTCACCAATGTATTGAATTTAAATTCTATTAGCTACCGCAATGGCATTTGAACCATGTCCGCAGACCATTAGCCTACTCCACTTCTTCCCTTCCAACCCCTCCCCTCCCCCCAGCGAGTGCCATTACCACTGCGCTACTGGCCCCCATTATATCCATCAAACCATTGCAGGGCTTCAATCATTTCTGACAAAGCAGTACAGGTTCCTTCCAGTAACTTTTCTGCACCTTGGGATGTTACAAAGCAGTTGGAAGGGCTGCACTGCTGACTTTGAGTTGCACAACACTTAGAGACAAACATGACAATTGAGCTTACAGAATTCATCAGAAAAAGGACTCTAACCGTGACGTCACGTTTAGAACATCCTCGCAATGAAGCACATACCCACAACTGGGAGGAGTAAACACATCACACAGCAAAAGCTCCACCGCTCAGAGGAGACAGTCGGGTGAGAGGTGCCTTACCTTGTCTTGCTTGTATTCCTCGTATTCTGGATTATCAGTGGGCAACTCGAGTCTGCACAACGGACATGAATTTGTCTGAAAGGACAGAACAGGAGACGTGATCGCTACTGAGCGATGCAGATGGCGAGCTGCCATCACCTGAACTGACAGAGAAGCTCGAATATCTGCCACATTTGCAATCTCAGCCCCAGGCTCAAATCAGATAAGGTAATGGTGGGGACCAGAACAAGATAAAACAATAGGTGAAGAAGTTGAGATAACAAGGTGTAGAGCTGGATGAACACAGCAGGCCAAGCAGCATCAGAGGAGCAGGAAAGCTGACGTTTCGGGCCTAGACCCTTCATCAGAAATAGGGGAGGGGAAGGGAGCTCTGAAATAAAGAGGAAGAGGGGGAGGCAATGATGGAAGGTGGATAGAGGAGCAGATAGGTGGAGAGAAGACAGACAGGTCGAGGTGGTTGAGATGGAGCCAGTAAAGGGGTGTGTAGGTAGGGAGTTGGGATGGGGGTTGATCAGTTCGGAGGGAGGGGCGGGTAGGTGGTAGAAAAGACGGACAGGTCAAGGAGGTGGGGCTGAGGCTAGTAGGTAGGAAGTTGGGGTGGGGGTTGGTCAGTGAGGTGTGAGAAAAGATGAACAGGTCACGGAGGCGGTGATAAGCTGGGCTGGTCTTGGGATGAGGTCAGGGGTGGCGAGATTTTGAAGCTTGTGAAGTCCACATTGAGACCATTGGGCTGCAGGGTTCCAAGTGAAATATGAGGTGCTGTTCCTCCAGACTTCGAGTGGCATCGTTGTGGCACTGGAGGCAGCCCAGGATGGACATGTCATCCAAGGAGTGGGAGGGGGAGTTGAAGTGACTCGCGAATGGGAGGTGCTCCACAAAGTGGTCTCCAAGCCTCCGCTTGGTTTCCCTGATGTAGAGGAGGCCACATCAGGAACAGCGCAGGTGAAGAATTTTTTTTTTAAATTTGTGGGATGTGAGCATCATTGGCCAAGGTTCGATACAATGCTGTTTCAGCACGAGATGAGGCAATGAGCAGTGGAGACTTTCACAGAAACCTAGCCACCCAGAAAGCTTTGGGTCATCCTAAACCTGATAGAGAAGGAGTGCGGAGATTACGGCCAGAGATCCGATAGTCACAGTCACAGGAAAGGGAAGCTCGAATGGTCAAATTCAACTGAAACAACTCAAGTTGTAAGACAGACATTTACATACCTTTCCCAACCAGGGCACGAGACAACCAGAGTGGAAGAAATGTTCACATGGCATTTTCTTCACCTTCTCCTCTTCCTCAAACTCCAGTAAGCAGACTGGACACTTAACGCCTTTGTCTGAATGGAAAACGTAACAGTCCTCATTCCAACAAGGCGCACAATAATTCTGTGCTTAGACCCACAGCCCAATGACAGTTCCATACCACTTGATTCACCCGAATACAGAAAGTTCTGGAAAGAGTCAGCAGATCAGATGGCATCTGATAAATGGCAGAGCAGGCTCGAAGGGCCGAATGACCTCCCTCCTGCTCCTATCTTCAGCGTTTCTATGAATTTTGTTTGAGTTTCATTCATGGAAAATCTAACCCAGTCTTTATTTCCCATGTGTCTTTGAAACGGTGGTGGTGAGCTGCCTTCTTGAACTGCTGCTGTTTGTGTGCTGTAGGGGCACAGTGCAGTCAGGGAGGAGGTTCCAGGTTATATTTGTGCGAGGGATCAAGAAATTCAGAGAGGAATTCTCTTCCCTGCATTGAGCTGGAACACACTGTCTGCGAGGAAGGAAGTGGAGAAGATTCATCAAGATGAAATCAGACAGACACTTGAGGGAAATAAGCATGCAGGGCCACAGGGAGAGTGCGGGGGAACGGAATGATTGGATTAACGTTACGGAGATGCAGCATGGACTTAAAGGGCTGAAACGGCCTCAATTTGGGGCCATAAAATCAGTATGGCACAAGGCTATGGATTAAACCTGCTGATCTATATTGCATATGACACCAATTACTTGGCACCAACAGCGCACAGCGACTCAACAATTCTGAACTGTGGACTCTGCTAATTACAGCAAACACGAACCCTGCCCCTGAAAGTTTTACCTGCTTGTGCAGGGGTCACAGGAACTGTCGGGAGATTCTGCACAATCTCCTTTTTAGCAGCGGGCGGCAATCGGTGATCCCAGTCAGAGAAATCCACTTGCCCGAGGTCGAGATCGATCCCTGCCAGCAGAGACCTGCAAACAATACAAAAGTAGGACAACACATGTCTGTTAATGTGAAGTACATTTAATTCATTCTTTTAATCTTCACTGTATGATAAAGGAGAAAACAGACCATTCAGACCCTGGGGCCCACTCTGCCATTCATTAACATGACTGACCTATTTGCTTCAAAATCCACATTCCAATTTAACTTCCTCAATAATCCTTGAATCCCCTAACAAAAACCTATCCACCTCTGATTGTTTCTGTTAACAGAAACAATGACCCCAGCCTCACAAGGCAGTGATCCAAAATCTCACAACTCAGCAAAAAATCTCTCCTCCTCTGTCTTGAAATGACTCCTAATTTTAAACCTTGTCCCCAAGACCAACTAACACAAGGAAACATTCACCACGTCAAGACTATTCCAGATATGATAAGATGTTCATCAAGCCACCCCCTCACTCTTGCAAAATCCAATGGAAAAAGTCCAGCCTGACCACTTTTTCCTCAAAAGGCAACCCATTCATTTCAGGTATCCATGCAGTGAATCTTCCTATTATCGCACAGACAGAAGGCAAAGCAACAAATCTCACACACGCCGCCCCCTCCCCAAGAAGTCTAATACTTTGGACCCAATACCACGTCAGCCCTGAAGGCAAACTCGTCCTGGTACGCTGAACATCTACCTCCTGCCCATTACAAAAACCATTATTCGAGTCACAGTCAATCTTGTTAAAGCTGAACTGAACTTTGAGGCAAAAGATTCTTCATAAATCTCACACACGCCACCCCCTCCCCAAGAAGTCTAATACTTTGGACCCAATACCACGTCAGCCCTGAAGGCAAACTCATCCTGGTACGCTGAACATCTACCTCCTGCCCGCACATAAGACCTTGAGTTTCCTGTTACCTGCCATTTTAACGCAGCAACCTATTCCCTGGCCAACATCTCTGTCTCTGGCTTGCTGCAGTGTTCCAGCAAAGCTCAGCACAAGCTTGAAGAACAGCATTTCATTATCCACTTGGGGACCCTGCAGCCCTCCGGACTCAATACTGAATTCAACAACGTTAGGGCTTAGAGTCATAGTCGTAGAGATGTACAGCACAAATTTGTGCCAACCAGTTATCCTAAGTTAATCCAGTCCCATTTGCCAGCATTTGGCCCCGATCCCTCTAAACCCTTCCTATTCCAGATGCCTTTTAAATGTTGTCATTGTACCAACCTCTGACAGCTCATTCCATACACACACCACCCTCTGCATGAAAATTTCCCCTTAGGTCCCTTTTAAATCTTTCCCCTCTCAATTTAAACCTATGCCCTCTAGTTTTGGGCTCACCTGGGGAAAAAGACCTTGTCTATTCACCCTATCCATGCCCCTCACGATTTAATGAACCTCTATAAAGGTCACCCCTCAGCCTCCGATGTTCCAGGGAACATAGCCCCAGCCTATTCAGCCTCTTCCTGTAGCTCAAACCCTCCAACCCTGGAAACGTTAACTCTGATTTCTTTCCACAGATGCTGCCAGATCTGCTGAGCTTTTCCAACCTGTTTCCGTCCTGGTACAAGCCTACTTGAGGTGATAAGTAACGCCACATTGGAGATGCTGTTCAGATCCCTGCCACACACCAATGGGTGACGTGAAGTTTACCATCTCACTGGTGTGCACTGAGTTCCTGTAAATCTTACCCAGTAATACAGATCAGCCTTGGTGGTGATGATGAAAATGGATTCAGATATCTCAGCCAGTCAAACCAGCAACAAAATTGAAGAGAACACAGCGTTAGTGAAGACGACAAGCCATGAAAAGACGAAGTGCACAACTGTACTGCCACATATGTCCAACATGGCAAAGCTCAAGCCATTGGTGATATTCCAGGGGATTTTTTAAAATCTCAAAACAGCAACTTGGAAAAGGAGTAGTTGTCCATGTATATGAGAAAGGACAGATGGATGAAGGGGAATGAAAACATGGTGAATTTGGAGCTTCTCGCTGAAGTTCGACTGAAGAATAAACACGAGTGATTCCTAGCTGCCCAACCAGGTTTGGCTATCTGTGTGAACAGGCTGCAGAGGTCTGGGCTAAAATCAGAATAGAGATTGGTGTTGAACCCTGAGAGAAAGGTGGGTTATCCAATGTATTTCACATTTACCAGCACAGAATGTGGTTATTTGTGGAGTGATGTTGTCAATGGTGACACCAAGATAAAATGTAGGAGCAGAAGTAGGCCATTCAGCCTATTGAGTCTGCTCTGCCATTCAATGAGACCATAGTTGATCTGCTAATCCTTACCTCCACTATCGTACCTTTTCCCCATGACCCTTAGTTCCCTTACATACTGAATATACCTAACCCAGCTTTAACAGCCCTCGGCAGTAAAGTTCTGCACACTTTTACTCAAAAAAAAATCCTCCTTATTTCTGTCCTAAATGATTAAATTTTCTATTTTTATTTGTAGGAACCTATTCCATACCATGCTTCATTCAGTCTTACCATACAATCCTCCATTACCTCCCTATATTACCCAATCCATCCATTTCAAAATCACTGTTCTCCACTGAAGTCCTTCCTCGGCCTCACCTATATTTCCAACCTCATTTCTAAATCCCATCCTGTCCTGCACACCACACTCCTAATAAAGGCTACCCTCAAAATCCTATATTTCCCAACTCTCTTAACCTAGCTCCCAAACAAATTACCAGAAGGAGGAGAGCTAAAAGTCAGCATGACAGAAGAGAGAGCACTATGATCCATACAGGAGAAGGTGATGTAGATATGAAGATACAACTGAACAGAGGTGGGGTGTAGGAGCTGATCCCCAATTTGCACTCTTACAGAAGAAATCTATCAGGTGCTGCAAAAGGTGAGCAATGCTTGGAGCATCACGTGTTTACGTTCACAGGCAAATTAAAACCAGCTAAATTTATATCATAGTTACAGGCCATTGAGAAACATCCCCTTCCCCCTCCCCC
>JAHRHZ010000122.1:1692408-1706328 GCA_024137785.1 Ginglymostoma cirratum | reverse complement strand
TCCCTTTCCCTTCCCCTTCCCCTTCCCCTTCCCCTTCCCCTTCCCCTTCCCCGACGCCTCCCCCACCGACCCCTCCCCGTACCCTTTCCCCTTCCGCTTCCGGCTGTTACCTGGCGAGTAGCAGCAGGCCGTTCTGCGCCTCCTGCTCCCCGGACTCGGTGCCCTCACAGCCGTGCTCCTCGAAATACGACGCCATCTTTTTCCGCGCGGGCGGGGCAGGGCTCAACAAAGCGCTCGCCGGGGGGAGGGCGGGGCTTACACCATGATGGATGGTCCGCTTCACCCACTGCCGTGCGCGACCCGCACGGGGAGCCAGTCACAGGCTGGGGGCGGGGAACAGTGGCTGATGGATTGTCCGGTTGGCCAACCGCCGTACGCGCTGCGCACGGGGGCCAATCACAGGCTGGGGGGTGGGAGTACCGTCCGGCGTTTGTGACGCGGGGTACGCCAATTGGCCGCCTTCGCACACGTGACGTTTGCCCTTTCGGCCGGTTGGGGGTGGGGCTTAAGGTGATCGTCCTGGTAACGGTTACCCATAGCAACGCTGCTGGTCCCTACCTGAGGCTCGACGCAGGAGTATCTTCCCATCACTAACCGCCCAGAAAAAAGCAAGGTATGGGCTTCCAACACTTTTACATTGTTCCCAACCTATAACTACCCTATTATTAACAATCATAAACAGACTTCCACTCAATTCCCTGTCTGTGTGCTTTCTGCCCTAAACAACAACAACTTACATTCCTATAGCGCCTTGAGCATCACACAGTTGTCCCAGGAATCTTCACCGGGGGCACATTATAAAACCTTAAGCCCTAAGCAACAACAATTTGACATTGCCATTACACCACTGCCTCCTCTTAAAAATAACAGCCTTGGGGTGGGTATGGTAGAGAATGACCAGCTAATATTGAAACCAAAAAAGTCAAGTTAATGGTTAAAGTTTAGGCTACATTAACCTGCCATTCATTTCCCTGAAATTAGAAGATTGATCTGTGTCTTGATCGAGGTGTTGATAATGGTGATGGGATTCAATGGTAGCCGTAGAAAAACTGCTTCTGGGGGAAAGAGGGATTCAGAACAAGAGGGGCTAGAATCATATCAGAGCCGGGCCATTCAGGAGTGAGTCACAGAGTCATACAGAGGTAGCAAGAGTCATCTCTCAGATCATTCATAACCTCGTCACCTCAGGTGACCTCCCACCCACAGCCTCCAACCTCATCATTCCCCAACCCAGCACAGCCCGTTTCTATCTCCTTCCCAAAATCCATGGACCTGACTGCCCTGGTTGACACATTGTCTCCACCTGCTCCTGCCCCACCGAACTTATCGCTGTTTACCTTGACTCTGTCTTCTCCCCCCTGGTCCAGGACCTCCCCACCTACGTTCAGGACACCACCCACACCCTCCACCTCCTCCAAGACTTCCACTGCCCTGGCCCCCAAAACCTCATCTTCACTACGGACATCCAGTCCCTGTACACTTGCATTCCCCATGCAGATGGCCTAAAAGCTCTCTACTTCTTCCTCTCCCGCAGGCCCAACCAGTCCCCCTCCACCGACACCCTTATCCGTCTAACCAAACTCGTTCTTACCCTTAACAACTTTTCCTTTAACTCCTCCTGCTTCCTACAAACTAAAGGGGGTGGCCATGGGCACCCACATGGGCCCAAGCTATGCCTGCCTCTTTGTAGGGTACATGGAACAGTCCTTCTTCCGCTGCTACACTGGCACTATCCCCCACCTCTTCCTCCGTTACATCGATGACTGTATTGGCTCTGCCTCACGCTCCCATGAGGAGCTTGAACAGTTCATCAATTTTACTAACACCTTTAACCCCAACCTCAAGTTCACCTGGACCATCTCTGATACCTCTCTCTCCTTCCCGGACCTCTCCGTTTCCATCTCTGGCAACCACCTCGAAACTGATATCTATTTCAAGCCCACCGACTCCCACAGCCACCTGGACTACACCTCCTCCCACCCACCTTCCTGCAAGAGAATGATCCCCTATTCCCAATTCCTCCGCCTCCGCCGCATCTGCTCCCAGGATGAGGCGGTTCCACTCCTGAACATCCCAGATGTCCTCTTATTTCAGAAGGCAGCTTCCCCCGGCACCTTTCCCTGAAACCGCAGGAAGTACCACACCTGCCCCTACACCTCCCCCCTCATCTCCGTCCAAAACAAACCTTTCACATCAGACATGGGTTCACCTGCACATCCGTCAACTTGGACTACTGTATCCGGTGCTCCTGATGTGGCCTCCTCTACATTGGTGAGACCAAGCGGAGACTCGGAGACCGCTCTATAGAGCATCTGCACTCTGTTTGCGACAAACGACAACACCTTCTGGTCGCAAACCATTTTAACTCCCCATCCCACTCCCTGGGGGACAAGTCCATCCTAGGCCTCCTCCAGTGTCACATTGACGCCCCCTGCAAACTGGAGAAGCAGCACCTCATATTCCACCTCGGGAGCCTACAGTCCAATGGCCTAAGCATAGATTTTACCAGTTTCAGAACCTCCCAACCCCCCAGCCTCATCCCGTGACCAACCCTCCCTCTCAGCTCTGCCTCCTTAACCTGACACTGTCCATCTCCTTCCCCACCTATCCGCCCCACCCTTCCCACTGACCAATCTCCACACCCCCTACCTGCACTCACTATCACCATCCCACCTAGCTTCCCCAGGCCCGCCCCTCCTCCCTCTTTTTATTTCCCAGCTCCCTTCCCCTTCCCCAGTCCTGAAGAAGGGTCCCGACCCGAAACATCAACTTTCCTGCTCCTCTGATGCTGCCTGACCTGCTGTGTTCCTCCAGCTCCACACTGTATTGACATAGAGTCATACAACGCGGAAACACGCCATTCAGCCCAACTTGTCCATGCCGACCAGGTTTCCTAAAACGAACTGGTCCCATTTGCCTGCGTTTGGCCCATTTTCCCTTCAATCTTTCCTATCCATGTCCCCACCAGATGCCTTTTAAATGTTGTCATTGTACCAGCCTCCACCACTTCCTTTGGCAGCTCATTCCAAACACCCTCTGTGTGAAAAAGTTGCCCCTCAGGTCCCTTTTAAATCTTTCGTCTCTCACCTCAAACCTATGCCCCTCTAGTTTTGGACTCCCCCACCCCATTGAAAATACCTTTGTCTATCCATGCCTCTCATGATTTTATAAACCTCTAGAAGATCACCCCCCTCAGCCTCCAACGCTCCAGGGAAAATAGCCCTTAGCTTCTCCTTACAAAGTCAAGCCGTCCAGTCTCGGTAATGTCCTTGTAAATCTTTTCTGCACCTTTTCCAGTTTAATAACATCCTTCCCTATCGCAGGATGACCTGAATTGTACTCCAAAAGTGGCCTCACCGATGTCTGATGCAGCTATAACATGACACCCCAACTCTTATTTGGGGTGTACCTTTGCATACTAAGGGTGGTAGCAAATCTGGATCTTTCTCCCACTCCTGGCAGTAGCTGCTGACGTCCTGATGCTGTTTTTTTGTTGCTCACTAAACATTTCGGGGATTTTGGCACAATGGCAAACTAATGGAACCAAGAGCAGCAGAACAGTCTAAAGGGGCTGAAAGGACTCCTGCTGTTTGTTTCTTCCATTGCACAAAATGCAAAATGCTCACTGCCTGTGTCTTTTAACCTAGTTTAGTCTGAGCAGCTCGCTCACTAGCTTAGCCGAATGATTTGATGCCAACAGCCTTAAAACCATGAAAACAGGGCATTTCATTCACTCTGTCACTTCCAACAGCATGTACTAACTTGTCTGGTGGCTGGGATTTTCCAACACGGTCTAACCTCTCCACAGGAATTCAACTTGAATTATGGTCTGAAATGTTGGAAAGTTGCGTGAACTAGCCACGATTTTAGTTTTGCGAAAACTCTTGATTTCTGAGAGGCAAGGATAAGAACGCGGTCCCTTTGCCTTTGAGGCCCACACTTGGCCCGACGTTTGCCCCTGCCTGTGTCCACTATTGGCCTCAGTACCGCCTCCTTTCTTAACAATGGATTTCGATTACCAAGGGGTTTAAGAGTTATCGGGGCCAGGCAGGAGAGCCGGGGTGGGGGTGGAGGGGGGGAGGAGGGGGGGTGCTTGAGGCTGTAGTTAGATCAGCCGTGTTCCTATTGATTAGCAGATCCTGCTTGAGAAACTAAACGGTCCATTCCCATGTATAGGGTGTTGTGATTACAGTTGATTGCCCTCTGTACAAAGAAATGGTGTTCGTCCACTGTAATGCTGAGAAAGGACATATTTTATCAAAGCCGTTCGCCTTCACAAGACGTGCCCAGCTTTAAGGAAACAACACTTTCATACTTTATGCGACATGAATGCCGTTTGGTTGGCAAGTGGACTCTGATTGGTAGAAGAATGCACTTTGGCAGTTAACGGTCAGTCATCACCCAACTGGTGTATTCAGCACCAATGTCTCCAACACATCAACCTTGGGTCGGAATTCTCTTGGTTCTCAAATCCTTGGGTTTTCCATCTCAAACTCAGTCTGTCTCCCAGTGTTTGCTTCCCTCTCTGCTCAGCGATGAAAAGAAACCCAACTCGCTGACAGGAGTCCTTCAGTATTACCGTGTTTCAGCCAGCGTGCCAAATTTCAACTGTGCTTTGCCTCAGAGAGAAGGAGGCAGATTCATCCGAAACCTAAAACCCAAAGGATTGGAACTAGGTCAGCCTGGTGGACCTTATGGAATCTGAGTTCCCTAATTGGGGCTGTTAACCTGGTTCCAATCAGGGAGCCCTGGCTGACAGCTATAAACAGGAGCGTCAGGGGTTCTTCTCGCGCTGAGAGCTGGCTCTGACGGAGCTGGGTCAGTGTTAAGGACTCACCACGTGTAAATAAAGGGTCACTTGGTGATGGGATACCAGCCTCTGTGGGGTTTAATTAAAAAAAATCTCCTTGAACACAGAACCATGCCCCATAATTAACTTTTGTTTAAGTCTTTATCTGTATCGTTCACCCCTCACCCCTGCTTGCGTGATCATTTACTGGAAGACAACTTTATTTCCTGCAAATCCCCTTTTTGGTAAACCTAATTCCATAAATACAATCACACAGGCTTACAACATGGCTCAACTTGTCTGTGCCAACCAGTTTTCACGATTAATCTAGCCCCATCTGCCTGCGTTTGGTCCATATCCCTCCATATCTATCCCATCCATGTACCTGTCCAAATGTTTCTCAAATGACAAAATTATACTTGCCACTACCTCTGGCAACCTATTCCAGACACTCACCACCCTCTGTGTGAAAATATTACCCTCTGGACTCTTTTGTATCTCTCCCCTCTCACTTATGCCCTCCAGTTTTATGCTCCCCTCCGCTGGGGAAAAGCTGTTGGCTATCCACCTTATCTATGCCCCTCATGATTTTACAGACCTCTATAAGGTCACCCCTCAGCCTCCAACGCTCCAGGGACAGAAGTCCCAGCCTCTCCTTCTAAATCAAACCTTCAAGTCCAGGTAGCATCCTAGTAAATCTCTTCTACACTCTTTCTAATTTTGGTATCCTTTGTACGGCAGGGTGACCAGAACCATGCATGGACTTTAGCGGGACATAAAAGATAGCATTCTGCCTTACGCCTCTGAATGCCCCTCTTTGCAAAAAAGCACACAGAATATCACGGCAGCTTGAACCCACACGGTCTAACAGGGGCAAGCGTGTCACTCACTCTCAGACCCATTTGAATGAAGTAGCAGATAGCGGTGCCTTCGAAAGCGTACTTCAAAAGGAAACTGCATCATTGGTGGATAAGGGCGGCAAAATGAATGGAGATGCATGAAGCTGGTGAATGAGACGGCGAATTCTCAAATTAGTAAAGCAAAGCCTTTTGTCTGTCAACGACAATTCGACAGATTTTTTTTTATTCATTCACGGGACGAAGGAGCCTCTGGCTAGGCAGCATTTGCTGCCCCATCCCTGATCGCCCAGAGGGCAGTTAGGAGTCAACCAGATTGCTGTGTGGGTCTGGAGTGGGATGCCCCCATCCTGTGAATGAGTAAAGGATTTACTCACAGATGAAAGACAGAATTTGTGCAGGAGGAGAACCTCTGCCCAAGGCGCCTGCACCCAGCTCTCCAAACGAATATCATGGCTTACTTCCATTCTCCCCCCTTTCGCTCCTCCACGCATTCTTTCTACAGAATCGTAAGTTTCCCTTTTGAATGCCTCAATTGTATCTGCCTCCACCATGCTTCACGAAAATGCATTCAAGACTCGAGCGGCACGCGACATGATAAAGATTTTTTAAAATATCTGACGTCACGTACGTTGCAAATCCTTAAATCTGTGCTTCCTTGTTGCTGACCTATTCTTTTTTAAAAGAGGGGACTGTTTCTTCCTACCTACCTCTCATGTCTTTGAAAACTGCCTTCAAATCCCCTCTCAGCTTTCTCCTGTCCAGAAAGAATGAATTGTCCTGGACTTCCCACGTAGATGCAACAGGCAAGAAGGCCTTTTCTTCCTCCAGCAGCTCAGGAAATTCGGGATGTCTATACGGTCCCTCACCAACTTCTACAGGTGCACCATTGAAAGCATGCTGCCCGGGTGCATACGGCCTGGTACGGCAACTGCTCTACCCAGGACCGTAAGAAACTACAGAGTTGTGTGCACGTCCCAAAACATCACGGAAGCCAACCTCCCATCCACAGACTCGATTTACACTTCCCGTTGCTGCGGAAAGGCTGCCAACATCATCAAAGGCCCATCCCACCCCGGTTATAATCTCTTCCAAACCCCTTCCGTCAGGCAGAAGATACAGAAGCTTGAACACACGCACTAACAGGTTCAAGAACAGCTTCTTCCCTGCCGTTATTAGACTGCTGAATGGACCTCTCTGATGTCAAATCATGTTGATCTTGCTTTGTGCACCTCCTGTAATGTAGACGCCTCGCACTGTCTAATCGCCCTCTGATCTGTCGGTCCTTGTTTGCCAGGATGTGCCTGAACTGCTCGCAAAACAGAACTTATCACTGTACTCAGGTACATGCAACGACAATAAAGCAAGCCAAAGAACAGTCTCAACTTCAATCCATCCTCATACTTGACGTTTCTCCTTCCCGAAACCCGTTTTCTCTCAATGAAGCGTTCACATCTCTCCTACAACTGGAGGAGTTGAACAGAACCGTATGCCATATTTCAGTTGAAGTCGAACCACAGCATAACCTCGTCAGCCCCCGCTAACGGAGCTCAGGAGCCCATTCACCCATCAAGGCCGCACCAACCCTCCAAGAGCTGCCCACCCGTCCACCTGCATTTCCCCACGGCTAATCCACTGAGCCTGCACATCCCTGGGCACTATGGGTAATTTAGCACGGCTAATCCACTGAGCCTGCACATCCCCGGGCACTATGGGTAATTTAGCACGGCCAATCCACCCTAACCCGCACATCCCCGGGCACTATGGGTAATTTAGCACAGCCAATCCACCCTAACCCGCACATCCCCGGGCACTATGGGTAATTTAGCACAGCCAATCCACCCTAACCTGCACATCCCCGGGCACTATGGGTAATTTAGCATGGCTAATCCACTGAGCCTGCACATCCCCAGGCACTGTGGGTAATTTAGCACGGCCAATCCACTGAGCCTACACATCCCCGGGCGCTATGGGTAATTTAGCACGGCTAATCCACCCTAACCCGCACATCCCTGGGCACTATGGGTAATTTAGCACGGCCAATCCACCCTAACCCGCAAATCCCTGGGCACTATGGGTAATTTAGCATGGCCAATCCACCCTAACCTGCACATCCCTGGGCACTATGGGTAATTTAGCACGGCCAATCCACCCTAACCTGCACATCCCTGGACACTATGGGTAATTTAGCACGGCCAATCCACCCTAACCTGCACATCCCTGGACACTATGGGTAATTTAAGCACGACCAATCTACCCTAACCTGTACAGCTTTGGACTGTAGGAGGAAACCCATGCAGACACGGGGAGAATATGCAAACCCCACACAGAGAGTCGCCCCGAGGGTGGAATTGAACCCGGGTCCCTGGCACCATGAGGCGTCAGTGCCAACCGCTGTGCCATCGTGCTCACCCAGCCTCCCGGGGGGTGGGAGTTTGGCAGGGGAAATTAATATCGTTGACATGGGAAAAAAATTAAGGAGCAGAAAAAAGGGAGAGAGAAAAGCCCTGCATTTGGAGGGCGAGCGATGACCTACAGCACACGGAATGCCAAAAAGAATAGATTCTCCTCATTTGATTTGAGGTCAGTCACTCTGAGGAAGTGATCCTGTAACAATGCAGCTCAATTTAGCCAAAACACTTCCTCTTTCAGGATACACGTGCTGAGTTTCCCAACCATTGTTAGTAACGTCTGAACCAAGAGACAGACCTGTCATTAGAAAAATCAAAACCACTAGCACGTTCGCCTTCCCCTTTCCTCAAAATCCCAACTCTCCTGGTTCCGGGTATTGTTATAATTTTGAGGCACGATTGAGTCTTTTTGTAGATTCTTGGACATACGCGATGGTCCGGCCCATAAACCCCCAGGCCATTCAGCCCATCTTGTTTGTGCCAGGTCATTGGTAGGGCTTTTCACACTTCCACACTTTTCCCAATGCCTTGTAATATCAATCCCCCTCAAGCATTTCTGCAATTTCCTTTGTAACTGAAGGCTTCCAGTTCCATGCCTCTAGTAGTCTTTATCAATGATCTCGTATCATCAACCAGAAAGAGATACGCCCTGGTTCTACTCCAGTTAATCTCCTCTGCATCCTCCATATGGTTTAGCATAACTTCCTTTTTTTCGTAATCACAGCCTCCATGAATCCAACCAAGGTTTACATTTTTTTTAACTTCAAAATTATACTTTTTCATGAAAACATCTATTTATATTGTATATATATAGACACAAAAGCAGTCCAGTTCTGCACAGTGGCAAACCAAATAAACACAAGACTTCGGAGTTTGACTCTACACAAAACCATACAATACTAATATTTACATACATTTGGCACAGTGCGAGGGTCTGATGACTGAATAGACACACATTTACCTTCAGCAAAATCGATGAGGTGATGGCCTAGTGGCATTATTGCTGGACTGTTAATCCAGAGACCCAGATAACGTTCTGGGGACCTGGATTCGAATCCTGCCATGGCGGATGGTGGAATTTGAATTCAATAAAATATCTGGAATTAAGAGTCTCATGATGACTGTGAATCCATTGCTGATTTGTTGGGGAAATCCCATCTGGTTCACTAATGCCCTTTAGGGAAGGAAACTGCCTTCCTTACCTGGTCTGGGCCTACATGTGACTCCAGACCCACAGCAATGTGGTTGACTCTTAACTGCCCTCTGAGCGATTAGGGATGGGCAATAAATGCTGCCTGGCCAGCAACGCCCTCATCCCATGCATGAATAAAGGAAAAAAAAAGCAGGAAGACCTCAGGCACTTTCCTCACTGCCCCAAGTGTTTTAGGGAGTCCTTCAGCATGTAATATAGGCAAGGATTTTGTATTTTAATTTAAAATAACCTTCTCAACCTGCCCTGCAACCTTCAGAGATTTGTGTACGTGTAGTTTTCTAGCTCAAGGCTTTTTTTTAACAACCTCTTTCTCCTTAAATGCCTCCTGCACCGCTTCCCCCCCACCATCCCATTCCAATGTTTCTTTCTTCCCCTTGCAAATCTTCGAAAATTTGAGTGACGCTGGAAAGGGAGGCAGGAGGACAAACGCAAAAGTGCTGAATTACAAATGATCACGATGGTTTTGAACCGCAAGAGGAGACATTCGACTCTTGTCGACTGAGACATTGCCAGGGAATAAGCGAGATAACAAGGTGTAGAGCTGGATGAACACAGCAGGCCAAGCAGCATCAGAGGAGCAGCACCAAGGGTCTAGGCCCGAAACGTCAGCCTTCCAGCTCCTCTGACGCTGCTTGGCCTGCTGTGTTCATCCAGCTCTACACCTTGTTAGCCCATTAGGCAAGCCGTGACTGAGGTTACGGGCAGTTGCTTTTCCGCAACTGCAGTGCAAAAGAACCGGAATCTGGCTTTTCAGGACGTTTTCCGCGTCGTCCTACAGATGTTGCTATTTATAGTTATTCCGTGAGGAAGAGAGAGATACCCAGACCTTCCTCGCTCAGATCACTGCCCTGCTAAAGATAAATATCCGCCCTGGAACGACTCACACAGAGGAAGTTGGGCTCGTAAAAGTTTGTTTATTCAGATCGGCATGCTGAATCAAAGTAGCTATCCACGATTACAATGCTGTCTGTGGGGTTACAGCATTGGCTGTGAATCTATCCAGCTTCATCCTTTAACTGCCTGCTATATTTTGTTCGTTGCAGGTCAATGCATGACTATTAACGGGGTATAACAAACGGTGCGAGCCAATTTCTAGTTGAAAATACCAGGGGACGCTAGCGGGAAGAGGGCTAAAAAATATCATTCAAAATTGTTAGAAAGAGTGAAGGGGTATAACTGGATACAGTAACAAAATGTACAATATAATTCTGTACATCCGCAAGAGGAGTAGGCTCGTCTACCCCAGTCTGCTCTTCTTCCCTTTCTTTCTTCTTCCTTCCTCATCATTTCTCTGGTTCATTTTTTGCTCGGTTCGTTTCTTCTTCTGGAGACGGGCAGCCGTGGTACCAGGCTTGCAGAAGCGGGCACTCGGGGAGGTATCCAGCGCCTGGGCTCCTGGCACGGGACTCTCGGTGAGTTCCCGGTGCCCTGGGCACGGACCGAGGGCGAGGGAGGGGGATTGGAGTGCAGACCCCGAGGCTGGGGGGGTGCGATCGGAGTGCAGATCGAGGTTGGTAGGGGTATCAGAGTGCGGAGTGAGGGTGGGATTGGAGTGCGGAGCGTGGTTGGGGGGGGGATCAGAGTGCAGAGCAAGGGCGAGGGGGGGAGCAAAGCGGGGAGCGAGGGCGAGGAGGGATCAGCGTGCGGAGCGAGGGCGAGATGGGGAGAATCGGAGTGCAGAGCGAGGGCAAAGGGGGGGGATCGGAGTGCGGATCGAGGTTGAGGGGGTGTCGGAGTGCGGATTGAGGGTGGGGGGAGAATCGGAGTGCGGATCGAGGTTGAGGGGGTGTTGGAGTGCGGAGACAGGCCAACGGGGGGGATCAGCACGTGGAATGAGGGCGGGGGGGATCAGCGCACGGAGCAAGGGTGGTGGGAGGATCGGCACGCGGAGCAAAGGCGAGGGGGGAGAATCGGATTGCGGACCAATGGCGAGGGGGTGGAATTGGAACTGCTATGGTCTGGGATCCCAGGAGCGAGCCCGACGCGGCGATGGAGATCCCCCCCGCCTTGCACATCTGCAGTGATGACGAGAACAGGGGGAGAAAGAACCAGAGAAGATCGAGCCCCTTTTGGGGAGTGCAGTCCCAGTACGGCTAAGCGCTTCAGTAAGGCCGCAAATGGTTCAACTTTTCACTTCGTTTCTTTTATTTTTCACCTTAATACTCGCAAAGGAGTGTAACGTTTAACTTTGTTCCTTATTTCTTTCCACCTCGTTCTTTGGGTTTTTGTACCTCGGTGCTTGTACCTAAGATGGGGCTGCGTGAGGTGACAATGAAAAATTTTTGCAGTGCCTTCCTGTACTTGAGCGCACGTGAAATGAACTCTTAAATCTAAAAATCCGCCACATTAAGTGGCATTCGAACAAGTGTCAGTGTTTCCCAAACACGGGTTGAAAGCGCTCAGGGTGTGGGTGTGTATATTTCCCGAGTCGTGTGGCAGGCCGTGTCGGGAAGGCAGCCATATTGGATTCAGGGCTAAATAGAAGCACGGCCATTTTGAGTCCATTTCTGGGCGCCAGGATGTGTGAAGGCACTGGAGAGGGTGGGGAGAAGGTTCACAAGGACGGTTCCAGGGGCAGGGAGCTTCAGTTAGGTGCGTAGATCAGGGAAGCACGGACATTCTCAGAGAAGACTGAAAGGATATTTGACCAGCAGTGTCCAACATCACGAGGGGGCTGGACAGAGTAAATAGTGACAAGACGTTCCCGATAACTGGACCAGAGGGGGCCGGACAGAGTAAACAGCAAAAGAAGCAACAGCGGTGTGAGGAAAGTGTACTTTTTCTTTCCCCCCAGCAGTGAATGGTGAGGATGTGGTGTGCACCGACAGAGAGAGTGAAGGAGGCAGCTTACCTCAAGAATGCGGAGGGAGGGAGATATTGGTACTCTCACTGGTAACCCCGTACCCCTGACATATGTCCTGTGGGCACAGGCGGCGGTGAAATTTGGATTCCCAAGAAGTGAAAAGTTGGCCGAGAGACGACCATTGCTTGTCGCAACGACCAATCGAGATCAGCAACATCCTTAAAAGATGGAAATCTGCCATCCTTAGCTGGGCAAGGCCTACACATAATTGTGTTTGACTCGCAACTGCCGTCTGTGGGCAATCAGAAATGCTGACCTAGCCGGTGACACCCTCATCCCGTGAGCTGACGAGAAAAGGAAAATTTCCGCAGTTCCCGAGACTCGGAAGCAAAGGAAGCCACTAGAGTTTGCCTTTAATTGGGGCCCGGGGCTGATTTGTGTCTGAAACCAACTTTCCCACTTCGCCTTTGCTCCTAACGCCGAACAAAACAAAAACAAAAAACGCAATTGCTAATTCCGCCCCTAAAGGTTTTCAGTCGGGCCTAACCCTCAACAGCCATTATGTCTCGCGTGATGAAACGCTTCCTGACAAATCTCTGAATGGAACAAAAACCGGGAAGTTTCTAGAAAAGCTCAGCAGGTCTGGCAGCGTCTGTGAAGGAAAAAAAGAAAATCGAGAGTTAACGTTTCGGTGACTCTGTCGCCGGTCCCGAAACGTTAACTCTGACTTTTCTTTTTCTTCACAGACGCTGCCAGACCTGCCGAGCTTTTCCAGCAACATCCCGGTTTTGTTCGAGAGTTACAGCAGTTCTTTCGGTTTTTAAACCTCCGAGTGGCTCTGCTGTCATTTTAAGATGGCGCCGTTTTACTGTTCCGGATTCCCTTCAGCCGAGGAAGTAGCTCCACGGTATCTCGAATCCTTCCCCCATCCAAGATATCTCAATTGGATGACGCCTTGGTTTTTACCATAAATGAGGAAACAGAGGGCGGGGGGGGTAGGTGGGGGAGGGCACGACGGGCCGAACGGCCTCCCCTTCGATGCCATGACGGTCCCGTGAGATCCGTGCGCCTCATCTTCGTACGTCAACCCACTCAGGCCTCGGGAGACCATTCTGGTCAAGTCGGGGGAGGCTCCCGCATTTTAAGGGGGCAGCGCCGCCCAATCAAATGGCTGTTGCCAGGCTTGCCAACCAATCAGGGGCTCCAGGACAGGGCGTGTCCCCTTTAGCCTGGGTTCCACACTGAGGGCCTGGGGACTGTCTTCCCTGGAGCGTTGGGGGCTGACCTTACAAAGGATTATAAACTCATGAGGGGCATGGATAGACAAGGTCTTTCTCATCAGGGTAGGGGAGTCCAAAACTAGAGGAGCATAGGTTTAAGGTGAGAGGGGGAAAGATTTAAAAGGGACCTGAGGGGCAACTTTTGCACACAGAGGGTGGTGCGTGTATGGAACAAGCTGCCAGAGGAAGTGGTGGAGGCTGGTACAATGACAACATTTAAAAGACATCTGGATGGGTACATGGATAGGAAGGGTTTAGAGGGATAGGAGCCAAATGTTGGCAAATGGGACTAGATTAATTTAGAATATCTGGTCAGCACAGATGAGTGGGACTAAAGGGTGTGTTTCTGTTCCATACAGCTCTACCAGTCTAATAATTACATGATAATGGTTGGGTTTTAAGAGGAAGGAAACAGCGAGGAAAACCGAGAGGTCATCAGTTGAAGGTTCTGGGAAGTAATGACAAGGGCAGAACACAGTATAATAAAGAGATGGTAGGAACTGCCGACACTGGAGAATCCGAGATAACAAGGTGTAGAGCTGGATGAACACAGCAGGCCAAGCAGCA
>JAHRHZ010000122.1:1681794-1692008 GCA_024137785.1 Ginglymostoma cirratum | reverse complement strand
TGCTGCTTGGCCTGCTGTGTTCATCCAGCTCTACACCTTGTTATCTCAGTATAATAAATCTTGATATCAGCATTGTGGCGTTGCAGTGGGCCCGAGGTGCGTGACCGTTGTAACGTGGAGGTTGGCCATCTCTGAGAATTAAAATCGAAGCAGCCAAGGAGGAGCGCCTCAGCCGATAATCTGTAAAAGGAGTGTGAAAAGTGGTGTAACCTGCCTCTCAGCAACGTCTAGTGGTTAAAGTTTAAAATCCACAAGTAACAATTTATTTATCTGACTCTAACAGTGAACAAATTAACTAAACCATTAACAAACCGAATAAATCCCTTCCAACTCCGAACTATTCCCGGATACCGCAACATTCTAATGGTATGCTGTTCCAATAAATATAAGTCCCACTTCTATGAAAAAAAAAGAATTTAGTCTCTTGAAATTACAGCCCGGTTACACGTCATCCAGAATGATACGTGCCTTCTCCGTTGATTCTTCTGTCAGGAATATTAACTAGTTGGTACGGTTGTTATTTAGATGGCGCTTTCCCTAGAGTAGGCTGTGAGAGCCAATGATTCTCTCTTGAGAGCTGAGGGCGCTCTGGCAGATGGCAGTTAGCCCTAGTGCTTTATGTAACTGCCCCCTTCTTTCTATACCCTTGATGACATATCAATATTTCTTACAATAGGATTGGTCCTATGTTGTCAGAACCATCAGATTTAAATTTAATCAGTTTTTGGTATCTAAGTGCCTGGTTCAAACCGATTGGCTAAATTCAAAAGCCTGTTATCTTGGTCAAAGCTGCTGCTTGGGCTGCTAACTGTACGACCTCTCGATACAAACGTTTCAATCCAGGTGCTGTCTGTGTAATTGCAAACTTTCAAGCTGCTGCTCACAGGCAATCATTTTAAATCTCTAAGCACGGGGGAAAAAACATCGTCTTTTAAAGGGACCATGCAACGTTATCCACACACCCCCCACCCAAACCCCCAGCATTTTACAAACATTAAATTCTAACTCCCCACCTCCCAATTCACAAGTAATCTACCCAACCTCGCAACAAAAATGGAATAAATCAGAGAAAATAAAAATTCTCCGAATGGGAAACGAAAAGAAATGCAGGGCTTTCGGCATCGATTGCGACCAAAAATGTCGCAGGGACACCACTTTGCTTTGAGCAGTCTATTTTACAATGTCTGCAGGGGTTAAAAAGTCTCCTAACATTACGTTATCCCTCAGCTGGAAGTCAGTTAAAATGCATTAAATGGTTGAGACACAAATAATTGGTTTTACAGTTCAATTTATTTTACAATGCTTTCGAATTTTTTAGATTCTTCCGGCTTTCGTTGCCTCCCTCCCAAAGCGAATCACACATTCTATAATGTCGCTGAAAATTAGCAGAGGGGCAGTAATTGACCACAGCTCGCCCATTCTGAATGGCCTGGACACAGTGGATGTTGGGAAGATGCTTCCATTGGTGGGAGAGACTAGGACCCGAGGGCACGGCCTTAGAGTGAAGGGAAGACCTTTTAGATCGGAGATAAGGAGAAACTACTTCAGCCAGAGAGTGGTGAATCTATGGAATTCACTGCCACAGAAGGCTGTGGGAGTCCAGATCATTGAGTACATTTAAGACTGAGATAGATAGGTTCTTGATTATCGAGGGGATCAAGAAAGCAGGAGAATGGGGTTGAGGAACTGATCAGCCATGACTGAATAGCGGAGCAGATTCGATGGGCCGAATGGCCCAATTTCTGCCCCAACGTCTTATGGTCTTATGCTAGGAAGTCAGGTCTTCATTGGGCTTCGGGCACTTGCATTACTATGGCTGTCACAAGAAGGTGCTGGAGAGGCCACGCAAGGTCAGTCTGACATGTCTGAGTTAACCTTTCGAGTCTGATAGGCCCATTCCTTGGCATTCCACTGCTAGGTCTGCCGAATGCCTCCAGCACTTTCTGGTTTCTTTTTTCTTGCTTATCTCAGAGGTCTCCTGCCTTGAGAAAGGACGTACTGGCACTGGAGGGGGTGCAGAGGAGGATCGCTGGGTCAATTCCGGAGTTGAGAGGGTTGGTTTGTGAGGAGAGATTGAGTCGTCTCGGGCTAAACTCTTTGGAATTTAGAAGAATGATGGGGGGATCTAGTAGAAACATAGAACATGATGAAAGGACTAGATAAGGTAGAAGCAGGGAGGTTGTTCCCACTGGTGGGTGAAACTGGAACGAGGCAGCACAGCCTCAAAATAAGAGGGGGAGCAGATCTAGGTCGGAGCTGAGGAGGAACATCTTCACCCAAAGGGGTCGTGAATTTGTGGAATTCCCTGTTTAGTGAGGCAACCTTGTTGAGTCTTTTTCAGGCGAAGGTAGATCTTTGAACAGCAAAGGGATTAAGGGTTACGGTGAGCGAGCGGGTACACGGAGCTGAGTGCATGGAAAGATCAGCCATGGTCTTACGGAACGGCGGAGCAGACACGAGAGACCAGATGGCCCACTCCCGCAGCTATTTCTTAGATGGCGGACCACGGTGGGTAGATCACGACTTAATGCCCATTGCCTTGGAGGAGGTGGTGAATGAGTTGGCACGGTGTGCGGCTCAGAGAGGGAACTTGGACGTGGTGGTGTTCCCATCCGTCTGCTGTTCCTGGGCCTCCTGGATGGTCCAGGTCGCCATTTTGCAAGGGAGGAGCCTCAGTAGGACGCCGTTTTGTAGACGGTACGCCCTGCTGCGCACGTACAGCGAGCAGTTAGGGTCTGGAATGCACTGCCTGGAAGCAATTAAAGCATCCAAGAGGACTTCACACAGCTATTTATGCCGAAACAACGATGGGGAGATAGGGCAGGTGATTGGCACCGAGCTAAAATGCCCAGAGGGCCAGCGCGAACATAACGGGCAGCTCCTATGTGACCCAACAGTTCAGCCGCCAGTGGACGGAGGAGCAAACGTTGAAGCTCGGTGGATGGGTTGCCAATCAAGCGAGCGGCCCAACGTCTACAGGAAATTGGGAGGAATTCCATCACACTCCTGACTTGTCGATGGTGGGACAGGGCTTTGGCGGGGGGAAAAGGGGAGTTATAGACGTTAGGATCAGACCAATTCGGAGTCACGGATTCCCTGAGCGAAAACAATCGGATTTTCGACACATGGTCCTGTTACTCCCATGGCCACTCCTTTCTAGGCCCGCAAGCTGCCTGGCTTCGCCGAATGTGATTGACCCAGTCTGGAAGGTCATTAACCCCCCGGACTGTCAGGTCAGTACGAAATCATTAAGCGACCCCGGGACCTGATTCTCCCCGTCGAAGCGGTCTGCAGGTACTGTGGTGCAAGCCGCTCGAAACGCAGACTAATGGAACAGTCCACCCGCGCATCCCAAATGTCATTGAAAACATGAAATTTGGCTGCATTTTGCAACAAAATAGGCGAGAAAATAATTTAAAACCGCGACGAAGGTTTGGGGGTTAGGGGTGTGAACGGAGTCGATTGTCGCTTCGTGGTAGCAGTTCGGTTTCTAACGTCTAATTTGCACAGTTTCAAGGCGCCGTGTTCTAGGGTAGCAACTGACAATCGAGTGTGCCCATCTTTCTTTTAACCCAGATCACGACGGTCGGTGCTGGTCAGCTGCCGTCGTCGTTGCCAATCTGACAAAAACATCGTTTGGAAGTGGACTTTTCTGAGAAGCCGTTGCTACAACGATGGCGACGATGACGACGACGGTGAGGACAACAAGAGCTACGGCCACCCCGATGATAATTTTCCACCTCCTGTTCCTGGACGCTTCCTGCACAGCGACCTGTTTTGCTGTCTTCTGAAACAGTTTCCCCTTCAAAAGGAAGAAGAGCGCACACACCCGTTATCTTCAAACTGATACCATATCGGTGAATTCTCACTCTTTCGGGGACCGAGACTGTTATCGCTCAGACACCGCCGAAGAGACCCTTCGGCCCGCCGAGTCTGTGCTGACCCCGATTCCATTGGTCCCTCCAACACCTCGACACCTCAAATACTCGTCTGAAGTAACTTTTGGTTTTAAAAAGAGCTCGCGGGGTTTCCCCAGCTCAGCCGCTCTCCCAGGCAGCGCATCCCAGATATCCGCCACCCTCTGGGTGTAAAACGCTTCCTTCAGCTGCCCTCGAAACCCTTCGCTTCCAAAGCGTGCCCCTTGGCATCGCCCCGTCATCGTCAGAGCGCAGCTGCTTCCTACATGCGCTGTCCGTGCCCCTTCATCAGTTGTTCTCCTACCTACCCACCTCAGCCTTCTCTGCTCCAAAACAAAATCAAAGATGACAGCCTGGGCCCAGCCAAGCAACATCCTGGTGAATCTCCTCTGCAGCCCACTTTCCGTCCCCAATGGTGCTGGGAAGGCGGTTGAGTGGGGGGGAACCAGAACTGCGCACAGCACTCCAGCTGCGGCCTGTTCGAAGGGGAATTAAACACAAGCGGAGGGACGTTACGTTTCAGTTACATCCCCCTACCCCGCCAAACGCACTGGCGAGACCCCGTCTGAGGGACTCCGCACAGTCTTCGTCACTTTATTTACAAAGGAAAAAAAAAAAAGAGGGGCGACTCGGAGAAGACTTCCGGGATTAATAAACTTGGAACAGGGCGGCCTCTCCTTGTGAGGCAAGGCTAGATCTGAACGTGCCGGAGGCTCGGGGAGTGACCTGAGGCCTAAAGGGGTACAATTTCCTTTATTCATTCACGGGATAAGGGTGTCGCTGGCCAGGGCAGCATTTGTTGCCCCTCCGTAATTGCCCAGAGGCCAGTTAAGAGTCAACCATATTGCTGTGGGTCTGGAGTCACATGTAGGCCCAGACCAGGTAAGGATGGCAGTTTCCTTCTCTAAAGGCCAATAGTGACCCAGATGGGTTTTTCCAACCATTGACAATGGATTCACAGTCATCATTAGACGATAGATTCCAGATATTTTATTGAATTCAAATGCTACCATCTGCCGTGGCGGGATTCGAGGCCTGAGGCTCAACATAGAGAGGAACCTTTCGGCTTGTGGGGGGCAATATTGAGGGGCGACCCACTTAAAGCAGAATATGGGTGAATTTCTTTTCTCTCGGAGGCTCCTGGGTCTTGTCTCCTGAAGAGGGAGGTGGAATTTGGGCCCTCGGCTGTTTGGCAGGTGAGCGCAATTCTTGGCTTAGGCAAGGAGTTCAAAGGTTAATCGGGGAAGGGGGGAGGTGTCAGCGTGAATGCAGAATCGATCAGCTGCGATTTTAATTGGCTCAAGGGGGCCGGATGGCCTACCCGTCCTGGCTTGGACATTCCCCTACGAGCTCGGCTACGGGTCAGCACCTTAAGCTGAGGTGGCCGGCTATTGAATGCAGGCCACAAACCTCGACTTGTGCAAAATCTTTTCATAAAACAGCGAGGGCGCAGAGACGAGGGCTTCCGACCTGGAAAGGCTAACATCCCGGCCGAGCAGCGCTGAATACACTCAGCCTCCACCAACTCATTCACAAGCAAGGCCCTGCACGGTGAAAATCATAAGGTATTTTGCTCACTCAAGGGATGAGGGGAGTCACTAGCCAGGCCCAGCGTTTGTTGCCCATCTGTAATTACCCAGAGGGCAGTTAAGAGTCAACCACATTGCTGTGTGGGTCTGGAGTCACATGTAGGCCCAGACCAAGTAAGGAGGGCAGTTTCCTTCCCTAAAGGGCATCAGTGAACCAGATTCCAACAATCGACGCTAGGTTCACGGTCATCATTAGACTCTTAATTCCAGATATTTGACTAAATTCAAATTCTACCATCTGCCCCGGTGGGATGCGAACTGGGGTCCCCAGAACGTTATCTGGGTCTCTGGGTTAACAGTCCAGCGATAATACCACTAGGCCATCGCCTCCCTTACACAAATAGGAACACGAGGAGGCCATTCGGCCTCTTGAGCCTGTTCTATCATTCAATTGTATCACCTCGGCGACACAGACTAAAGCTCCCCTCTGAGTCACAAGGGTCAAAGGTTAACTGACAATCTATGGGGGAGGGGGGAGCGTGATCTAAGTTGATAATCAGACCGCGATCTTGGGATCAAACGGAGTCCAGGCCCCCATCCCAGCACGGGAAACCATCACCTGGCAACGCTTTCCCATGAACTGGCCAATTGGCAGCTCCTGGGCAGACTCAGTGACCCAACAAAGGTGGCGGCGGCCTTTCAAAACTGAAGGCCCGAAGTGAGGCCTTTGGTTCTCAGGGAGGGAAAGGGGAAGGGGGGAAGATGACTCTCTGTGTGAATTTTTATCGTTTCTTGGTCAAATGAGAAAGGCCAATGGTGCCAGGCCGCCATCGCAGAGGACAAAGTGCCAATCGCACCCCCCCCCCGTAGATCTTAACTGCCGTGTAAAATGGCAGAGGAAGCCAGACGCTTAGCTGTACTGTTTGAGCCATAGGGAGAGGCTGGATAGGCTGGGGCTATTTTCCCTGGTACGTTGGAGGCTGAGGGAGTGACCTTATAGAGGTTTATAACATCATGAGGGGCATGGATAGGGTGAATAGCCAAGATCTTTTCCCCAGGGTAGGGGGGAGTCCAAACCTAGAGGGTCATAGGTTTAAGGTGAGAGGGGGAAAGGGTCCTGAGGGGCAACTTTTTCACACAGAGGGTGGTCTGTGTGTGGAACGAGCTGCCAGAGGAAGTGGTGGAGGCTGGTACAATGACAACATTTAAAAGGCATCTGGATGGGGACATGGATAGGAAGGATTTAGAGGGATAGGGGCCAAATGCTGGCAAATGGGGCTAGATCAGTTCAGATTATCTGGTCGGCACGGACGAGTTGGACCGAAGGGTCCGTATCTGTGCCGTATGACTCTATGACTCTGCGCCATTTGGCCAACTTAATGGGTCTACCCTCTTTCAGGGAATGCAAGATGGCGAGGGCGTTCTGGCACAGCGGTGCGAACTTTCACCCCCAACCTCTGCACTTGCCCCCCCCCAACGTCGTCGTTAAAGAAAGGGTTTGCCATGTTCCATTCAGAGTCTTTGCTGTGAAAAGGCATCCAATTTTTCTTTTAAATTAAAAAAAAAATACACTAAATCCTCAAATCTGCTCTCAACAGGAGATTCCATCACCCTTCCCGATCAGAATGGATTTGTGCCCGATCGATCTAAGTGAAATCTGTGCGCAAAACAAGCTGTTTCCCAACGTAAGAGGCCTCACCGCCTCCTGCAGCTTCTCAGCTCTGTCGTCCAGGACTTCCAGTTTGCCTCCTCGTTCCTTGACTTTATTCGCGTTAGCGTACATCACTTCCACCACCTCATCTGTTTGTCGCTGCAGTTTAACAACCTCGGAGTCATTTGTACCCTGCAAAGCAACGGGATGACAACAAGAGACAGGAAATAATTGTCAGTCGCTCTCTCGAGCGAGCGTTAATAGAAACGCGCGAGGCTAAACATCAGGAAAGGATTGACAGACTGAGGCTCTGTCCTCTCGAGAGATGAAGGCCGAGGGGCGGCCTAATACAGGCGTTTAAAATGCTGAAAGCTTTACGATGGAGTGGATATGGAGAACCTTTCCCCTTGTTGGAGGTAGAGCCGAACCAGAGGCGGTCAATATCAGGCAGTCCCTGAGATATCCCACTGGGAATCCCAGAAGGAATCTCTTCCCATAGAGAGCGCCTGAGGGAGGGGGGAACAGAACGTGGAACACGCTCCCACAGGCTGAAATCAATCATCTCGTGTCTTTGAGGGGTCACAGGAGGGAGGAGGCCTTAAAGAGAGTTACACTTGAAGATTTAGATGATGAAAGGCAGAGGGAGGCTCCAATCCTGGTAAGGAATAGATGGGGCGAATGGCCTGTATGTCTTCAGTATGAAACAATTTCCCCCGACCCCTCCTCATAAAAACACACACACGCGCGCGCGCACACACACACACACACAGAGACAGACACACGGAGACACACACACACACAGAGACACACAGACACACACACACACTCACACAGACACACTTACACACACAGACACACTGACACACACAGACACACGCACACAGAGACACACACACACACAGACTTACACAGACACACACACGCACACACACAGACACAGACACAGACACACTTACACACACACACACACAGACACACACACACACAGACAGACACACTTACACACACGCACACACACACAGACACACTTACACACACGCACACACACACACAGACACAGACACACTTACACACACGCACACACACACAGACACAGACACACTTACACACACGCACACACACACGCACACACACAGACACATACACACGCGCGCGATCTGGTTGAGGAGAACAATACTGGAAACTCTGCCCTGGGTTTATTGGAATTTGGGATAATCAATGCCGAGCTTCCTCCTGCAGAAGTTCTGCACCGTGCATTCATCTGTGTATTAAATGCACAGGATGTGTGTATCGCTGGCTAGGCCGGCACTTATTGGGGACAGGGGGTTGAAGGGGGACGGGGGGGTGGGGGAAAGGGAGTGGGGCTGGGGGGAAGGAGGGAGAGGGGGGTGGCGGTGGTGGGGAAGGAGGGAGAGGGGGTGGCGGTTGGGGAGCGAAGGAGGGAGAGGGGGTGGCGATGGAGAGAGAGGGGGTGGCGGTGGGGGTGAAAGGAGGGAGTGGGGCTGTGGGGAAAGGAGGGAGCAGGCCTGTGGGGGGGGAAGGAGGGAGTGGACGGGGTAGGAAGGAGGGGGAAGGGGTAGGAAGGAGGGGGCGAGGGGGTAGGAAGGAGGGGGAAGGGGTAGGAAGGAGGGGCGGAAGGGGTAGGAAGGGGGGAAGGGGTAGGAAGGAGGGGGTAAGGGCTGGTGGGGGCAAAGGAGGGGCTGGATTCACAAAGGGACAGAGATATTGGATGATGGGGAAGTGGGGGGGCTGGATGTTACATAGCGGGACTCACAGAGGGGGTTTGCAAAAGGACACTGGGGATATTTTCTACCCTCCCCCCACCTCCCCCGGGCTTTTGGAGACGGTAAATGACACATCTCTGGAACTCGGAGGCCGGGCCTCCTGCTTCAGAAGGAGGGACACTACCAGCCCTCAGCAAGAGCACTGGAGGCCGGTTTGGGCAGGTGAACAAGGGAGGGGTGATGTAGACAGGGCCAGTGTTTGGGAACTGGCCACAACAGTCCAGTCCAAAGGGCAGAGAACACGGGCCGCCACCCTTCGACAGGTCATTCAACCATGGGGGGGGGGGGCGTCGCAGCAGCCCCCTTTCCCCCCACCCCCACCAAAAAAAAATCTGGTTTCTCCACCCAACTCCTGAGCTTCCCAAATTAGTGGGGATGACGCCCAGCAAAACCTACAGGTAAAACACGAAAGCGGCCAGCAGCTTCACCCTGAGGCTCCTGTGTCAGACACCCCCAAACCTTCCCCCCCCCACCAGGAGGAGAGGGGCTGTAATTCCAGGCCAGTTTGTAGCCCAGAGGGTTGGAAAAGAAACGTACAGAGAGAGAGAGAGAGAGAGGACTGCAAGTCCTGCTGCAACGTAGGTGGGGGGGTGGGGAAAGAAAAGCCCCCACTTTTGGATCGTCTGTCCTTTTAAACTGACCCCCCGCCCCCCCACTTTCAGATTTAACTTTCGTTTTGAATTTTGTTAAATAAAGGTGCACAGAGACAGGCAGCTGTGGGGGGGGTGGGGGGTTTGAACTTACCATTTCTGCTTGCCCTCCTTCTGAATGTGTCTGCGATGTTCTGCTATTTTACACTCTAATAGTTAAAGCTCTGTCCCCCACCCACCCCTAGAAATATCCTCAAGTAACGCCTCCGCTTTCCGACAAACAAGCCTGAAGTTGGTTTCCGGGAATCTGTGCAGTCTGCAAATATCTCTTTAACTCAACGTTCACCGCTTCAGAGTCTGGTAAGGGGTGGGATTTTTGCTTCTCGGTGGGCTGAGTGGCCGCCTCTAAACGGTGGGGAAGGGGGCGAGAGGGAATGGTTCTTCAGAAACCCGTTTATTTTCATGCCAGCCCTGGCAATAGCCGCGACAAGAGAGAAAGGCTGAAGGTGCAGCCCACAAGTGGGCAGCTTGTGTGCAGTGTTAATGCTGAGTCCCGTTTTAAACACTGTCGCTGCTTTCCAAAAGGCGCTGCGAGTCACTCCAGAACAGCTCTCCCCGGAAACAGAGAGGCCAGCACTGTTCTCATTAAAGTGGTCAGGCAAGCGATCTTTCTTCGTTTTTGAGGTCTGAAGCTCTTCGGCTGGAGGTGGCTTCACCTCTGGGCCAGATTTGCTCCAGTGCAT
>JAHRHZ010000122.1:1667832-1680332 GCA_024137785.1 Ginglymostoma cirratum | reverse complement strand
AGTTAGGTTCCCCACCTCATCCTTCTAAACTCCGTCGAGTACAGACCCAGGGTCCTCACCCGCTCCTCATACGACAAGCCCTTCATCCCCAGGATCATTCTTGTAAACCCCCTCTGGACCTCCCCTCCCCCCTACAAGGCCAGCACATCCTTCCTTCGATACGGGGCCCAAAACCTGCTCACAATATTCCAAACGCGGCCTGACCCAGAGCCTTATACAGCCTCAGCAGTACGTCCCTGCTCCTGCGTTCTAGCCTCCTCTCGAAGTGAACGTTGACATGTAGATCAGACTGGGGTAAGGGAAACAGATTTCTTTCCCTAAGGGATATCACTGAACGATGTGGGTTTTCCCAATGGCCAGCGATGGTCGTACTGTCAACACTAGGCCAGCCTTTCATTCTGGGTTTGTCACCTCTCTTTAAACTCCACCGGCTTTCCCATCTTGGGACTTGAGCTCAGAGCTTTCTCCACTGTCCTCCCCAGGCCCATCCCTTCACGGCTTAGTATCTCGAGCGAAGATTGATGGAAAGGCCTGCAACTTTAGAATGGGGCCTCCCAGCAGCACGCTGGGTCCTGGGACGTTAACACCAGGGTCGCAAATATTTGCTTTGGAGGACGGAGATGGCGCTCAGGAATTGTTTCTGGGTCTCGAACTCACCCTGCCCCTCCCCACCACCTCACCGCCTCACCCCACCCCGTGGTTTTAATTATCACAGAGGGTAGGTTCTGGCAGAGTAGGTTCCCAATGCTAGAGGCCTAGTCAGAAGGCTTCCTGCTTCAACTCTACAGGACGCAGACCAACACCCTGCGGAGTATTGTGTGTGGGAGGTTTGGGGGTCTCCTCATCTGGGGAAGGGGGTTCTGGTGACGGAGGGTTTCCCAGAAGGATTCCTGGGACTGGCGGATGGAGAGAGAGACCGGATCGCGTTAGGATTGTATTCACTGGAGTTTAGGAGAATGAGGGGAAGGGGGATCTCATAGAAACCTGTCGAATTCTAACAGGGACTGGACAGGGTAAAGGATGTTCCCGATGGATGGGGAGGGGGGAACCCAGAAGCAAGGTGGGGGAGTCCCAGTTGAACAGATTAGGGGTAGGACTGAGATGAGGAGAATATCTTCACCCAGAGAGTTGGGGGGGCGGGGTGCGGCCTGTGGGATTCTCTGTCACAGAAAGCAGTCGGGGCAAGACACTGAGATAACAAGGTGTAGAGCTGGATGAACACAGCAGGCCAAGCAGCATCAGAGGAGCAGGAAGGCTGATGTTTCGGGTCCGGACCCTTCTTCAGAAAGACCCTTTTCTGAAGAAGGATCTAGGCCCGAAACGTCAGCCTTCCTGCCCCTCTGATGCTTCTTGGCCTGCTGTGTTCATCCAGCTCTACACCGTGTTATCTCAGATTCTCCAGCATCGGCAGTTCCTGCCATCTCTGGGGCAAGACACTGAATGTTTTCAAGAAGGAGTTGGATGTAGTTCTTAGGGATAAGAAAGGGTAAAAGCTCAGCACAACATCGTGGGCCGAAGGGCCTGTACTGTACTGTGCTGTTCTATGTTCGATAAAGAGATCAAAGGGTGAGAGTGGGGAACGGGGACAATCAGCCCCAGAATCGCATGGATTAGAGGGGCCGAATGGCCTCCTCCTTTCCTCTACGAATTTAGCGCACGAGATTGGAGTGTAGGTGGGGGGCGCTTTTGGTCAGGTTTGTTCTCCATTCTTGCTACGAAAGGTGCTCGAGATATTAAAAATAAAGAGGGAGGCAGAGTGTTGGAGCCAGGCTAGTACTGGGATCGAGAGAACGCCAGCTATGGAGGTGAGATTTGGCGCCCTGTCTCTGGCACCCCAGACTTAATGCTTACCATTCGGGGGCTGGGGAGGGTGGGGGGAACGGGCGTCACTGAAAGCTGTTCCAAGCGGCCGGTCTGTTTGGTGCCATAACGCCTCTTAAGCTCTGATAGTTAGCAACAGGTCAATAAAACATGCGTGCCAGTAATTCCCACATCGGGTTTAAACTTTATTGCCATGTGCCCTCACGTACAGCGTAGAATGTTGCCACACACAGCACTATCTTAGGTACAAAGATACCAAGCTTAGGTACGAAATAGGAGAAAGAAGCAAAGTTTAAATGAAGAGATAACAAGGTGTAGAGCTGGATGAACACAGCAGGCCAAGCAGCACCAGAGGAGCTGGAAGGCTGACGTTTTGGGCCTAGACCCTTCTTCGGAAGGGTCTAGGTCCTTGCTCTACATCCATGGTCCTTGGTCTAGGGTCTACATCCTTGATGTGATCCAGTAAGTCCCTAATACAAACCATCAGGAAAAGAGATTTAAAGGATGCGGGGATGCTTGTCCCAGTTTAATAGTCTCGGCTAAGATACGTCGTGCTGCGCTGCCGACCAGAGCTGGGCTCGAAGTGAACGCACCAGGTTTGTGTATCGTCAACACAGTGTAGAGTCGGTGGGTGGGGGTGTTGGGGGGGGGGGTGGATGCCAGCAAGCCAGGCAGGCAGCGTCAAGAGGAACAGGAAGGTCGACGTTTCGGGTCATCAGGAAGAAGAGCAAAGACGTCGCATGAGCAGGACTTGACACGGAAAAGGAGAGAGAGAGAGAGAGAGAGAGGGATGACCAGTGGCCAGCAGGGGGCATGTTTTGCCCCTCGTGTCCTGCTTTTGGGGGCGGGGCAGGGGGGTGGGGAGATGGTGAGCGGTTGAATGGGAACCACCAGACGTGGCAAAGGGATGGTCCACAGTTTAACCTTAACTATGCCCCTCCGGAGCAGGGCACCACTGGACTGAGAGAGTTTGCGATGGGCCAGGGCATGGGATTTGAGCCTTGCAGGCTGTTACCTCATCCAGGATGGGAAAGACTCTTACAAGAAGTGGTGGGTGTGGGTACAGTTACAACGTATAAGAAACATTTGGATAAATTCGCGATTAGGAAAGGTTTGGAGGGGGATATGGGCCAGGAGCAGGCAAGTGGGGCTGGTTCAGTTTGGGTTTACGGTCAGCACGGACTGGTTGGGCCGAAGGGTCTGTTTCCGTGCCATATGTATGGGCACATGAGGCCTTTCTGTGTGTGCAGCTGAAAAGAAGGAGAGACTGCATTTACATATAATACCGGCGCATCCCAAAATGTATTGCAGCCGACGAAACACGGTTCAGGTAAAGGAAGGGGTGGCAACCTCCGAGGCCAGAGGTAAACGCTGTGGAGACCCGGGTTCAAAATGCCGCTCGGGAAATCGATTGGAGTTTCATTTTGCTCAGTAACGAGGCTCAGGAACTTTTTACCGGTAACCGGGACGGGTATCAGTAGGTGTGGTGAGGATCCACGCCGCCTACTAATTTAGCTGCCCCCTGAAGTGCCTGCTCAGCTCCGAGGGCTATTTATAAAAGGCGGGGGGGGGGAGGGTGAACAGACGTCGTCCTTGCTCAGGGGACCCCGCGAGAGATGAAGAGCGAAAGCAGCGGCCTAGGCTGGTGAAGCGAAACACCCACAAACACCATGGACTGTGCAAAACTGATTTAATATCACCTGAGGACAACTAGTTGCCTGTCTGAGATGGAGGAAAGGCGGCCACTCGCATTGGCTTGTGTTTTTACTTTGTTCTTGACCCCGGGAAGCCTCGAGGTGCCTGAAAGATGGCCTCCGAGACGCAGCCGCTGAGCCACGGAGAGAGTTGTATGGGAGCCCCCATCCCTGTACTAAAGGAACGCTGACTGCCCCCATACCAGGACCCCTCGTCACTAGAGTCAACCAGTGAGCCATTTCAGTGCAGCTCGTGATGCCCTCTGGTGGAGCTCCCCCGCAAGCAGGTCGATGAATGGAACGCAGAACCGTGCAGCACAGTCCAGGCCCTTCAGCCCACGATGCTGTGCCCAACCTATCGTCCTACTCTAAGGTCAAACCAAGCCCAAATTCCCTTCGTTTTACTATCATCCGTGCGCCTAGCCGAGAGTAGCTTAAGTGTCCCTAAGCAGATAATGGATGGAAATGCAGCCACTGAGGAGCCTCGGACCATTCTCCAGGGACGTGCCAACTCGCAGAGGAAAGGCGCAAACGTGTGAAAATTCCAGCAAGATTATAAATGGGGTTCGAATCTGGTCCAGGAGTAAGTTACTATAGACCCTGCAATCTGTTCTAAAGGCACCAAATGCCAAAGAAAACAGTGAGTCAGGCAGCATCTGCAGAGAGACGGAGGGAGAGAACGACCATCAGACTTTGATGGAGAGTCATTTCGGCTCGAAACGTTAGCTTGCTCTCAATTCTGGTCTCCCTGACTATAGGAAAGACGGCGTTCGACTTGTAGGGTTCAGAAGAGATTCGCCAGGGTTTGGAGGGTTTGAGCTACAGGGAGAGGCTGGGGGCTGTTTTCGGCGGAGCGTCGGAGGCTGAGGGGGCGACCTTATAGAGGTTTATAACATCATGAGGGGCATGGATAGTGTGAATAGACAACGCCATTTTCCCCAGGGTAGGGGAGTCCAAAACTAGAGGGGCATAGGTTTAAGGTGAGAGGGGGAAAGATTTAACAGGGACCTGAGGGGCAACTTTTTCACACAGAGGGTGGTGCGTGTGTGGAACGAGCTGCCAGAGGAAGTGATGGAGGCTGGTACAATTACAACATTTAAGGGGCATCGGGATGGGGACATGGATAGGAAGGGTTTAGAGGGATATGGGCCAAATGCTGGCAAATGGGACTAGATTAATTTGGGATATCTGGGTCAGCATGGACAGGTTGGACCGAAGGGTCTGTTTCTGTGCCGTACAACTCTGTGACTCTATCCCCTCACCACATCAAACCCCTTGTTATTCATTTACAGGAATGGATGTTACTGGCCAGGCCCAGCATTTATTGCCCATCCCTAATTGCCTGGAGGGCAGTTAAGAGTCAACCACATTGCTGTGGGTCTGGAGTCACATATAGGCCCAGACCAGGTAAGGACGGCAGTTTCCTTCCTTAAAGGAGCATTAGTGAACCATACAGGGGCGTTTTTTTTCCCCTTCCCTCGACAATGGATTCACGGTCATCATTAGACTATAGATTCCAGGTATGTACTGAATTCGAATTGCACCCTGGCAGGATTTGAACCCGGGTCCCCGGGCCTACCGGGATTAACAGACCCAGCGATTATACCGCTAGGCCATCACCTCCCCAACACCGAGTGTAGGCACTCAGCGAAAACGTGGGCTTTTACTGCTGCACGGTTCAGAGAATCACGATATCAGGAGGACAGCTCCAACCTCCGCTCCCTGGGCCATTGGTGAATGTCGACCGTGGCGTGCGCACGTGCGCGCGCGTGTGCGTGTAAACTTCCCCCGCTCGCCACTGAAATTCAGCGTTCACACAACAGAAGAGCCAAGACTGCTCAGAGTGTAGGAACCCTGGGAGAGCGTTTGCAGCTGAGGAAGGATTTGCATTTATGATACACCTCACACCACCGTAGGTCCAAACCCAGCGAAGCGCATTTGGGGATGAGCCGTTGAACACGTTTGAGACAACAGCCTCATAAATTTAAGTCATGTTGAGGTTGTACAGGACGTTGGTGAGGCCTCTTCTGGAGCACTGTGTCCAGTTCCGATCCTCCCGTTACAGGAAGGATGTTATTAAGCTGGACAGGGTTCAGAAGAGATTTACCAGGAAGTTGCCGGGAATGGAGGGTTTGAGGTATAAGGAGAGGCTGGGACTTTTCTCACTGGAGCGTAGGAGGCTGAGGGGTGACCTCATAGAGGTTTATAAAATCATAGGGGGTATATATAGAGTTGATGGTAGTTGTCCTTTCTCTGGGATGGGGGATTTGAAGATCAGGGGGCACTTGTTTAAGGTGAGAGGAGAAATATTTTGAAAGAACACAAGGCAAATGTTTCTGTACAAAGGGTGGTCTTCCTGAGGAGGTGTTGGATGCGGGCTCAGTTACAACGTTTAAAAGACATTTGGATAAATACATGAATAGGGAAGGTTTGGAGGGATATGGGCCAGGAGCAGGCGGGTGGGATTAGTTTAGTTTGGGATGATGGTCGGCACGGACTGGTTGGGCCGAAGGGTCTGTTTCCGCGCCGTATGACTCTATGAAATGCCACAGCCGGTTTGCAATCGCCCACGAGAGGCAATATGGTGATGACCAGGTCTCTGTTCATTTTGATGTTTGTCGCGAGAATGATTATTGACCAGGACAGTGGGCAGTCCTCCCTCAATCTCCGTCAAAGACGACCGACGGATCTCCGGTTTAACCTCTCACCCAGAAACAGGCACGGCCAACTGTGCGGGAGTCTTCAACCCACATTGCAAAAGCCTCAATACACGCTCGCACACAGTCTCTCACACACACACACACACACACACACACACACAGAGATACAGACAGCTTGTTGATCCTATCCACTGTGACATATCCAGGAGAGGATGAATAGTGTTATGCTGTAGTTGGCCTAGTCCAAAATCTGATGGGCACCAAATGCTGTGGATAACATTTTAGTTGGTCAGTAAGACGAATGAAATGCTGACGCAATTTTGTGAATGAGATCCGATGTGCTCTGTGTTAGATTGTCATCATCTTTAGCCTATGCTACATAATTGATATGAAGGAAGAAGACAGGACAAACTCAGGCTGCTATCTCTGGTGGTTTGTTGGTCAGTTTTGGGGTTAAGGGCACAGGAAATTAAAAGAGACGATAATCAGAACCATGCGCCTATTAATAGCCGAAATACCCTCTCTGCAAGATGCAAGCCTCATGCACCACTGGGATCATTGCTTTGCACTGCTACCTCTACACCGAGGATAACCCTGAAAACTTACCGGCTGCAGAGTTTCGAACAGCTTCTGGACAGTCAGAGGTGGGTGAATCAGATGTCCGAGGGGCGGCGGATGGAGTTTAATTTAGATAAATGTGAGGTGCTGCATTTTGGAAAGGCATATCAGGGCCGGACTTATACACTTAATGGTAAGGTCCTGGGGAGTGTTGCTGAACAAAGAGACCTTGGGGGGGCAGGTTCCTTGAAAGTGGAGTCGCAGGTAGACAGGGCGGTGAAGAAGGTGTTCGGTATACTTGCCTTTATTGGTCAGTGCGTTGAGTACAGGAGTTGGGAGGGTCATGTTGGGGCTGTACAGAACATTGGTTAGGGCCACTTTTGGAGTACTGCGTTCAATTCTGGTCTCCCTGCTATAGGAAGGATGTTGTGAAACTTGAGAGGATTCAGAAAAAGATTTACAAGGATGTTGATTGGTTTGAGCCATAGGGAGAGGCTGAATAGGCTGGGACTGTTTTCCCTGGAGCGTCGGAGGCTGAGGGGGGACCTTATAGAGGTTTGTAAAATCGTGAGGGGCATGGATAGGGTGAATAGCCAAGGTCTTTTCCCCAGGGTAGGGGAGTCCAAAACTAGAGGGGCCTAGGTTTAAGGCGGGAGCGGAAAGATTTAAAAGGGACCTGAGGGGCAACTTTTGCACACAGAGGGTGGTGCGTGTATGGAACGAGCTGCCAGAGGAAGTGGTGGAGGCTGGTACAAATACAACATTTAAAAGACATCTGGATGGGTGAATGACTAGGAAGGGTTTAGAGGGATATGGGCCAAATGCTGGCAAATGGGACCAGATTGATTTAGGATACCTGGTCAGCATGGACAAGTCGCACCGAAGGGCCCGTTTCCGTGCCGTACAGCTCTATGACTCTAAGCATGTTGGAACAGACAAGTCTAGAGCTAACGAAGGTGCGGGTGAGAGTTTGGCCTGAGGTAGGCCCGAAGTCAGGAGAGGTGGAAGCAGGCAATCTGAATGATGGCGGGCATACAAAGATGGAAGCTCACCTCAGGATGGAGAATGATGCCCAGGATGCTTGCAGACTGGCACCTTTCTGCACAGGTGTCAGCATTCTGTCGGATCAGGAGACCATTTCCACAAAAAGAGAGAGAGAGAGAGAGATGGAGGTCGTAGCTATGGAATTTTAAAAGAATTGGCGAAGTAACCTAATTCCCTGAGCGCATGTGGGAGTGGAGGATGTCTCTTGGTCAGCGAGAGACCGCACCCTGGAGTATGGTGTGTGGGAGGTTTGGGGGTCTCCTTATCTGAGGGGAGGGGGTTCTGGCGATGGAGGGAGAGCAGCGAAGGGTTTCCCAGACTGATTCCCTGGGATGGCACGGATTGACGGGTGAAGAGACTGGATCGGGTTAGGATTATAGTCACTGGGGCTCAGAAGAATGAGGGGGGAATCTCATAGAAACCTGTCAAATTCTAACAGGGACTAGACAGGATAAAAGATGTTCCCGATGACCCGGGGGCAGCCCAAATCCAGGGGGTCACCAGGATACAGGGGAGGACTGAGATGAGGAGAAATGTCTTTGCTCAGGGAGTTGGGTTGGGGGGAGCCTGTGGAATTCTCTGTCACAGAAAGCGGTCGGGGGCAAAGCATTGAGTGTTTCCAAGAAGGATTTGGATGTAGTTCTCAAGACAGAGGATAAGGGGAATGAGTTGGATGATCAGCGACGATCAGATTGAACAGCAGGCTAGGCTCGAGGGGGCCGAATGGTCTCCCACTGCTCCCATCTTCCACGTCCCTCTGGGGTGAGTGTAGGCGCAGTTGTAAGCTGAGAACGAGGCGCGCTAATGTGCGCCTCACAACGGGCCACAGGCAGCAACGGTGAGCAGATGTGTCTGTTTGGCAGTGGGGTAGGTTGAGGGATTGGTAGGGAAGGAGCCTACTGTCCTCCTGCTCTCGAAAGCTTGCACCGCAGCCGCTCTGTCTGAGGCAGGTGGGCCCAAGAATTTGCGGCAAATTATCTCGGACCCTCGGCTCGTTTCCTCACAGATGGGAAGCAACAATATTCCACTGCTCTGTATCCTGAGATCTAACGGGGATCTCAGTGACTGGTCACTGGGAAAACTGGCTCACTAAGGCCGGTGTATGTAGGGGGAGGAATCTCTGGCAAGGTTGATGGATCGGGAATGGTCGCGTTCAGTGAGGAATGAGGGATGAGGATTGTGGGTAACGTACCTACTGCCCTGGCACCCTGTGCCTCTCTAAGTCTCAGCACCTTTAGTAAAGGAGGCAGGTGATGGCAGTGAATTGGGGGGGTATTCCCATGTAGCTGCTGCCCCTTGTCCTTCTGGATGGAAGTGGGTCGTGGGTTTGGAAGGTGCTGTCTGAGGGGCCTCGGTGAGATGCTACAGCGCGTCTTGTAGACGGTACACACTGCTGCGACTGAGCGTCGGTGGTGGGGGGGGAGTGGGATGTTTGTGGATGTGGGGCCAGTCGAGCGGGGGGGCTGCTCTGTCCCTGGATGGTGTCGAGCTTCTCGAGTGTTGTTGGAGCCGCCCCCATCCGGGGCAAGTGGGGAGTATCCCATCACATTCCTGACTTGTGCCTTGTCTATGGTGGATCAGGCTTTGGTGGGGGGGGAGTCAGGAGGGGAGTTACTCGCTGCAGGATTCCCAGCCTCTGACCTGCTCCTGTAGCCGCTGTGTTTATGTGGGGCTGGTCCTGTTCAGTTGGTCAATGCCCCCAGGACGAGGTAAAAGAACAATGAATTAGTTCCAGTTAATGTTCAACTTTCTGTTGAGGACCTTGTTCGGTTGAGATTGTCTGAGGCTGCAATAGACAAACAGCATTTCACCTTTGCAAATACCAGTTTCACCTTCCACCCCTTAGCTTGTAATGTGACTATAACCCGTACACACTCACACTGACACACACACACTCTCACACTGACACACACACACACTGACACACATTCTCTCTCTCACACACACACATACACACTTTCTCTCTCTGACATACACACTTTCTCTCTCTGACACACACGCACACACACACACACACCACCTCCCATTGCCTGGGAGTGTCTGATGGGGGGGGGGACAGTGTAGAGGGAGCTGTACTCTGCATCTAACCCCGTGCTATCCCAAACCTGCCACACCACGACAACAAAACTGGCAGGGAGCGGAAACCTGCCACCCTCGTCTCTCCTATATTTTATTGGACATTTACAATTTTTTTTTTACGAGGCGAGTTTGCAGGTTGGTGTACAGCGAAGGGCAGGTGTGCCCTGGAAATACACAGCACAAAATCGACAGTGAAATCGAAAGGTGCCTCTCCATCACGCAGCAGGGCAACGAAAAGATCTTGAGCTCGACACAGTTTGAGAGATCAGGCTGAGGCCAAAGTGTACAGAATCTGGCAGCCTTTAGGTTGGAATGACACCTGTAGCCAGCAGTATGATGAGAGTTAGGATAACCACAACGATAATGACCAAAATGATTATCATCTTCGTGTTCTTCCACCAGTATTTCCTTGCTACTTTCTGTGAGGTGGTCTTGAAATGTTCCGACTGCAAAGAGAGCGTGGAAAGAATCAGCACCGGTCGATCTTCTAAGAGGCCGTTCAGCCCTTCGGGTCCGTGCTAGCCCTCCGTCGAGCAAAGCAGCGGCCTTCCTTTACCCCCACCCCTCTCCAGCCAAACTCTGAGCTCCCTCGATCTGATCTCCTTGTGAAATCATGGGCCATGTTTGACATCACTGTCTGGGAACGCCATCCCCTCCCTCCACCGCAAGCTTCCCCCTCCGAGCCCCTCACCGTACCGCGATTTGGGAAATAGATCGGCCGTTCCTTCAGCGTCGCCGGGTCAGAATCCCGGAACTCCCTCCCCGAGGGCACCGTGCGGGGGTCCCTACATCGCGCGGACTGCAGCGGCTCACCCACACCTTCTCAAAGCCATTACTAGATCAGGACAGACAGGATTGAGAACTAAATTTGCCAGTTTATTAGGTCTTCAGGGAAGGCCAGGAAAAAATCAAGACAGAGCGCGAGCAGCAGCTATAGTGATTAAGGATGAGATAAACGACAAGAGAAAAATACAGTGAAAGTTAAATACGCCTTGAAGACATGACAAAGTGAATTAAGAATTTGAAAATGATTCACAGTACAGTGCAATCCAGAGGGTTTGAAAAATAAAACCGGCTTAAATGACAAAATACACAGTTTGTTTCGCTTACTGCCTGCTTACCTGTCGATGACAGGGGAGGGGTTTGGAGAGCAGCGAAGGGTTTCCCGCACGGATTCCTGGGACTGACGGATGGAGAGAGACCAGATCGGGTTAGGATTATATTCACTGGAAGAATGAGGTGGGGGCAATCTTATAGAAACCTGTCGAATTCTAACAGGGACTAGACAGGATGTTCCCAATGACCCAGGGGGGAGCCCAGAACCAGGGGGTCACGGTCTAAGGATAAGGGGTAGGACTGAAATGAGGAGAAATGGCTTCACTCAAAGTGGGTGGGTGGGGGTCCTGTGAGTTTCTCTGCCACCGAAAGTGGTCAGCGCCAAAACGTCGAATGTTTTCAAGAAGGATTTGGATATCGATCTTAGGGAGAAAGCAAGGAACAAAGGACTGAGTTGGATGATCAGCCCGCATTTAAATTGGATAGCAGAACAGACTAAGGGGGCTGAATGGCCTACTGCTGCTCTAATTTTCTGTGTTCTTTTTAAGTTCAAAATGTCATTCGATAGCAATTCCTTTCTGAGAGGCAAGCTCAGCCCTTTCGACGTAGGCTTTCTGAGCGGGCACAATTCCCAACACCCCACTTCCACTTTCTCGCTGGCCCCGAGAGGGAGAAATGGGCCGAGATGGGACCGAGTTGACCCTAGGCCTCGTGTCGGTGATGTGTTAAATATAACGTCAAGACAAATGGGTTGGAGGGCTTTGTTTAAATAAGAACGCTTATGAAGAGAAACTTCTTGGAGACCGATTGTATCTAGGCAGTAGCCATGTTGAATGCTGCATTCTGGGAGCAGGCCTGACATGGAGAAAGGTATTGCTGCCTCATTGCATAGTTGGGATCATCTTGACGTTGGGGACAGCAGCTGCTAAGTGGTAGACTGCTCAAGCACAGAGCTTAGAAGAACATGCAAAGTGGACGAGGAATTTCGATTTCCAAACAGATTGGGACAAGCAGATTTGTAGGTCTCAAAAAGCGAAGGAATTCCGCGAAGGTGTCAGGGACAGCTTTATGGAAGGAAAAAGACACTTAATGATACACGAGAAGAAAGTTGGTGGCAAAGAATATCCCTTGGGACAGCGGCGATAATGTCAACGGAATTAAAGATTTATCAATATTTCCGCCGGTGTTTCTGGGTGAGGAACAGGGCAGCTGAAACCGTCCCCCTCCACCCACCCTAAGAAGGGTCGAGGCCCGAAACGTCAGCCTTCCTGCTCCTCTGGTGCTGCTTGGCCTGCTGTGTTCATCCAGCTCTACACCTTGTTGACTCAAATTTCAACAGTTGCTCACTAGAACAGAACTTAGCTCAAATTTCAAGAGGGACACTTACGTGTTTCGCTTGAGCATTTTAGTCTCCTAAATCTCAGGGAACATAGACCTGAGTTTGCACAGCCTTTTATCTTGGGGAATAAATCGAGTGAACATATTGTAATGCGATCTCCAGTGAGAAAAAGGCAAAGACAGAGAGTGCCTTAGGCCCAGGGAGGGCTGATAGACAGACAAAGGATTTCCCCGTCGAACATAACCCATA
>JAHRHZ010000122.1:1648420-1660715 GCA_024137785.1 Ginglymostoma cirratum | reverse complement strand
ATCCCTGGGCACTATGGGTAATTTAGCACGGCCAATCCACCCTAACCCGCACATCCCTGGGCACTATGGGTAATTTAGCACGGCCAATCCACCCTAACCTTTGGACCCGTGGGAAGAAACCGGAGCACCCGGAGCAAACCCACACGGACACGGGGGGGGGGGGGGGGCATCATTTCACTAAGAATAGGAAATGAGGAAATTTAAAGCACTTTCAGCATCTGATCCATTTTACAAACGCAGACCCGACGCAGAAACCTAACTGCCTCATTTAGCCAGCCGTTACTTTCGTGAACGGTTACGTCAACTTTTAAACTTAAGTGGATTGGTGCAAAGACGTCTTTTTTCAAAATTATTCGTTAACAGGGTGTCGCTGGCCAGGCCCAGCATTTATTGCCCATCCCTAATTGCCCAGAGGGCAGTTAAGAGTCAACCACATTGCTGTGTGGGGCTGGAGTCACATGTAGGCCCAGACCAGGTAAGGATGGCAGTTTCCTTCCCTAAAGGACATGAGTGAACCAGATGGGATTTTCCCGACAATTGGCAAAGAATTCACAGTCATCATTAGCTTCTGAATTCCAGATATTTTATTGAATTCAAATTCCACCGTCTGCCGTGGAGGGGAATTCGAACCCCAGTCCCCAGAACAATAGCTGGGTCTCTGGATTAACCGTCCAACGATAACACCACTAGGCCATTGCCTCTCCGTCCCTTGGCACAACAATTAAGTCAGGATTGGTCACGCTTGGAGTCTTCTGTACGCATTTTATCCTCCTTAAGAGAGAAAGTCCCTGCCTTAAACACAGAGGGTAGCTGCACTGTTAATACAGAGACCCAGGTATTGCCCTGGGTGGGGACCTGGGTTTGAATCCTGCCGTGGCAGATAGCGGAGCTTGTACTTCAAGGTTATTTTAAAATAACACCCTCAATCGCGAGTCTAATGATGACCACAAATCCATTGTCAGAAAAATCCCATCCGGTTCACTCAGGCCCTTTAGGGAAGGAAACTGCCATCCTTACCTGGTCTGGGCCTATGTGACCCACACAGCAACGCGGTTGACCCTTAACTGCCCTCTGGGGCAATTAGGGACGGGGCAATAACTGCTCCGATACCCTCATCCCGTGAACGAATGGAAGAACGATACCGAGAGGCAGAGATGAGAGGAAATTTCTCCTGCTGGGACGTTTGGAATCTCCAATGGGAGCGACTTGACTGGTGGTGAGTACGACCACGACTCTCGCAGGGGGTGGGGGAATGGTTAAATAGGCAGTGACCTCAGCCAGAATCGAACCCACCAAGTAGCCATCCCAGCGCCACCCCCACAGAGCCAACCCTCAGGGGGACACGTGACGAGGATCCGCAGGGAGGCAGGGACGATGGAGAGAAGGGATGATCCTGGAGTTACACCAGAGGTGTGCTCGATGGGCTTAATCCGTCTCCCAAGTCGGCATTCAGATTAGGTGGGGGGAGCTGTGGTGAAAACCTGGCACGCGGCCTAGAGTCGGAATGGTTTCGGGTTAATTGTCTTAATCTTATGCCTGTCTTATGAGCTGTCCTGCATCGGCACACAATCTGACTTCTGCCCTCTCGTCAACGCAACCCAGAGAGCATTGTACAGTGTCACACCCAAACAGATAACCTTATCCATCAAAGGCTTGACTGTAGTGTCAGGTCATAATGTCAGGGAGAAATGTCTTCGTCCTGTAGACACTGGACTTAAATGTTTTGCACCAGAGAGGAAGCTAAATTCAGAGTCAGAAATCCCAACGTCTCCACCTCGGGCTCAGGGCAGGTTAAATTGGAGTGCCAACTCCCTTCAAGGAATGTTATTTATTTTCATTTTAATTACTTCATGCAATGAAGTGACTCCAACCTACATGAGGTGAGGGCGTGACAAAATTCCTTTCCACCGAGAACGAACGTTAACAAGCCAGCAAGTGTGTGTCAGCGTTCGCAGCAAAGAAGGAAGTGCTAGAGTTGACCAAGACTTGGGGGAGGAGATGGCCCAGTGGTATTATCACTGGACCGTTAATCCAGGTGACTTTCTGGGGACCTGGGTTCAAGTTACTGAATTTAAATTCCAGAAAATATCTGGACTTTTAAAATCTAACGATGACTGTGAATTGGTTTGCTGGGGAGCAGAAACCTCATCCGGTTTGCTAATGTCTGTTAGGGAAGGAAACTGCCATCCTTACCCAGTTTTGGGACTACACGTGACTCCAGACCCACACAGCAATGTGGTTGACTCTTAGTTGCCCCTAATGGGCAACAAATGCTGGGCCCGGCCAGCGATGCCCCTCATCCCGTGAATGATTGAAGGGAAAAATGTAAATCAAATCAGGAGCTTTTATGTCTCCCCCCTTCACGCCGTAGCAGTTGACTGGGTAAACCCGAAATGTCAACTTTCCTGCTCCTCTGATGCTGCCTGTCCTCTAGCTCCATACTGTGTCGTCTTTGACTCCAGCATCTGCAGCCCTTGCTAGCTTGAAGTCAAACCAATCCGCCTGTTTAACGGCATGTCCTGCGCAAACAAAAAAATAAACTGGCCGGCTGCAGGGACGTGGTAGGTTTACTCGCCAGGCCCTTCGTTGACCCAAGAAGACCAAACAGCCGCCTGGTTGGGGTCGGCCTGGACCCAGGTTGAACGCACAAGCAGTCTCAAACAAACTTCCCGGCGCGCAGACAGGGAGAGGCCCCCATTTGTACTACTTACAGCAGCAGCTGCCATGATTCCCTCCCACGGGAATGTCAATCCTTCTTCGACTCCCACTGCAGGAGGGCTCTGCTGGCCGAGGGAGTCCGGCAAAAGTTCTCAAAAACACTTCCTGCTTCTTTAAATGTCATCACTTATTCGCACGGCTTCCTGCTTCCTTGTTGATTAGCATTCAGAGACCTGCCTTTCTCTTTGTCGAAGTTCAGGAATGTGTGTATGACTAGATCACTCTGGTATCTGACCCCCACTCCAACCCAAATGCTTCAGATTGTTTGCTCTTCCTACCTGAGAGAATAGAAGGACAGACAGACAGGAAGAAGTAGGGGGAACATTGACGCAATTATCAACATTTTATACGACAGAGCAGAATAGAGTGGAAATTAATTGTTAAAGTTAAGCAGGCCCGTTGTGAATGACAGAAATTATACGTTAACTAAAACGGTATAAACTTAAGACAAAATTAATTGCTAGGGGCTTGGGAGAGACAAGATGCTATAGTCTTACCAGGCTATAGGGGGCTGCTCTCTCATTACAGACGTGAGGCAGCGCCGCCAACCACTGAGCCGCCGTGCCACCCTTTGATCTCACACATTATTTACACACTATTGACGATGAGTTTCCGAAATTGCCAATCCCTCCATTTTGGGGCGTACGGCTGGGAGAGGGTGGGGAAAGATCTCGTTGTCGTGGTCCACACAGATACTGACGGTATCGTTACAAAGAGGAAAGAGGTTCTGCTGACTGAATGTCAGCAGCTAGGGGCTAAATTAGAAAGCAGAACTGAAAAGCTGACAGTCTCTGGATTACTAACTGAACCATGAGCAAATTGGCGCAGGGTCCGCAAGATTAAAGAGGTAAGGGAGGAAATTGTAGGAGCATGGCAGTAGCTGGGTCCCGGCATACGCCTGGATGGCAGCGGCAACGAGGTGGTAGTGGGTGACAGCCGTGGTGCTGTGGCAGGTGAGGCCCAGGGCCCCCGGGTGGGTCATAACCTAGCCCTGGGGCAAAGCGAGCCATCTTGGGGGAAAATCCTGGCATCCGCAGGCCCACGGCTTAAGAAAGGACCGCAACATTTGGCGTGTTAATTTTGTCTCTTTTATCCATCGTCAGGAGACTTTAGTGCTGAGCTTTTCAACTTTTTTCTTTACCTTTCTCTAAGGTTTTGCAACTGGGCACTTTGTACCGCAATATTGTCCTGGACCACATGTGACAACAAAATCTAAATTGAAATCAAAATCAAAATCAAAATCGAAATCCAAATCGAAATCAAAATCCAACTCCAAATCGAAATCGAAATCGAAATCAAAATCAAAATGAAAATCAAAATTGAAATTGAAATCGAAATCACAATTGGAATTGAAATACCTGACGTTGTGTTACTGATATCCCTGGTGCCATCTTGACAAATCCTGTTCTAGAATTCCTCAGCTGTTTGCAACTCCTGATCTTCTCGTGAGAAATACAATGCAAAATGTGATCTCTATAGAGAAGCCTCAGCCTGTCAAATGCTGAAAGGACATGGACTTTATGTAATATCACGTGGGAACTGTTGTGCAATTCGCTTCTGCAGACGGAATATTTTTTAGAAAGAACGTGACGGTGACAAACTGCCAGTTCGCCAGTGCAGCCCGATCGATTTCCTGTTTCCCCACCAATTTACGAGAGACTCTGCACCCTTCCTTTTCTAGGCGAGCGGGTCTATGTTTAGCCCATCCACAATGGGACAGTGTTCCTGTTTTGCGGGGCTGGATCACGCCAGCGTTTCCAAGCGCAGAAAATAGTTTGCAACGACTGCGGGTAACAGGCAGAGCTGTTCGTTGGAAAAGGGGGAAGAACATTGACCGGGTTGGGGGGTAGGGAGAGTGGCTTGTTAGTTCAAAGGGCCAGCTCGGAACCTCAACTAGTCTTATCCCGACATCTTGCAAATTTTTCAAGTTTGTTTTTGAATCTGCTCTACCATTCAGTTGGATCACGGCCGAATAGTGTCTCAACCACACTTTCCCGCCTTTGGCCCTTATCATGCAATATCCTGAGTTGAATGAATAATCGTCACTCACATGTTAGAAAGCATGATTTGGCAAAATACAATGAAAGACTTCAGCTGTCGCCGTAGTCCAGCACCATTTTGAATGGTCTTTGAGAATAAAACGACACCATTGGAAGGGAGCCCATCGTCATTCTCCCATCTTCGCCACGAGCCCTGAGCTGGCTCACCTGTGCCAAACCCACCAGCCTGGGAGCTGCCACTCTCCAGGTGCCATATCTTCACCATTGGGACCATCTTGCCATCATCACCGCCCATGCTTAACCCCCATTTGCACCCCCCCACCCCCCCCACCACCACCTCACAGTCAGGAAACCCCGGATCCGCTGAGCCGTTTCCAGGGGTTCCTGCTTTTGGGCCTACTGCAACCAGCCGCTGCTGCCTCCCCCACTCCCAGTTTACCCAGGGGTCCTCCCCACCCCGACTCCGGGCCTACCAAGAGACTCTGGCTCCGCTACCAGGCCAGGCCCTCGCTCGCCAAGAGTCCCACTCCCTCCCCCAAGAGGTCACCTTCTCCACCATTGCCATGACAGGAAGAAGACGAAGAAAAGAAGGAAGAGGTAAGGAAAAGAGCTGAAAAGGGCGAGGAAGAAGGAAGGGAGCAGCTGGGCCGAGCAACAGAAAGACTTTTGCCCGATAAAAGACTCAGCCCCGACAGCGCTATGGTCCCGCGGGTCTTTATCAGGGCTGAGAAATCAGATTTCTTTATTCCACCCCCCACCCCTCCCACCCCAACTGCCATTTGTCCGAAATGGCACAAATTTAATGCCGGGTCCTTTCTTCAAATTGTCCCAATCCATTTACCCTGATCTAATGCCTTGACAAAAGTTGTTTGGTCCGAGTGTTCCCAAAGAAAGAAGCTTTTCCTCCCACTCTCACCTGGAAGGTCCGCGCGAGTGCCAAGCAAACAGGATGGTAGAGGTGCCGCCACTCAGTTGGCACCAATTAGCGCCAGATCCTCAGACAATGTAAATATTGTTTTCCCTCTACCTTGGCAATTCTTTCAACTTTTTCTCTCCCCCCGCAACTTCCTGCACATGGATCAAAAACTTTGGGAGGCAACAGCCTAGCGGTATTATCCCTGGACTGCTAATCCAGAGTTCTCGGGACCCGGGTTCGAATCCCGCAATGGCAGGTGGTGGAATTTGAACTCAATAAAATATTTGGAATAAAGAATCTAATGATGACCGTGAATTCATTGTCAATTGTCAGGAAAAACCCATCTGGTTCACTAATGCCCTTTAGGGAAGGAAACTGCCATCCTTACCTTGTCTGGGTCTACATGTGGCTCCAGACCCACAGCAATGTGGTTGACTCTGGGCAATTTTTGTTCCTCCTTAATTCATTCACGGGATGAGGGCGTCGCTGGCTAGGGCAGCATTTATTGCCCATCCCTAATTGCCCAGCGGGCAGTTAAGAGTCAACCACATTGCTGTGGGGTCTGGAGTCATATGTAGGCCCAGCCCAGGTGAGGATGGCAGTTTCCTTCCCTAAAGGGCGTTGGTGAACCGGATGGGTTTTTCCCTCCCTGACAATTAACTCACGGTCATCATTAGCTTCTTAATTCCGGATATTTTATTTAATTCAAATTCCACCGTCTGTCGCAGTGGGATTCGAGCCCGGGTCCCCAGAACATTATCTGGTCTCTGGATTAACAGTCCAGCTTGGCCGTCGCCTCCCCACAATAGGGATGGGCAATAAATGCTGGCCTAGCCAGAGACACCACATCATAACTGAATAATTGCTCAGTGATAGCCTCAATGAATAAATAAATACAAAATTGTCCTGATAAATCCGAGATGAAACGTTTTGGCTAACTTTTCTGTCCAGAAATATCCTCCCTAATGTACACTGCGGCCAACATTTCCCCTCTAGGCCGTGCTAATGCATTTTGTAAAACACAGTCTCACAGGAAAGAGGACTATACTTGGTACAATCCAGGAAAGGGTTTGACGGCACTAGTTTCAATATCTAACCGGCCGATTAGAGGAAGCTGATTTTTTGTTTTAAAAAAAGATCTCGTTCTAAAATGGGAGCTGGGCGAAAGTAATTTGTTACCACCAGAAAGAGCAGAGCCTGCATTTCCAAGCGAGCGAGAGTGCGGGACAAAGATTGGGCTACGTAAGCCGAGCGTTACATAAATTCAGATAACGTGACTCATTAGCGATGTCAATCCGAGTATTCCCCGACTGGAAACCTTGGATGAACCGGGAACTCCACCCCCCTACTGAAGGCCAGACGGGCAGCGTTCAAGTTGGACGGCCCAGACTGGTACGGTAAATCTGGATATGACCTGCGCAAAGCCATCAGGGAGGCCAAGAGGCAGTACCGGACCAAGTTGGAGGCCCAAACCTACCAAATAGACTCCCGCAGCCTACAGCAAGGCCGAAACAACATTACGGGATACAAAATGAAGCCGAGCAAGATAGCCGACAGAGACACATTCCTCCCTGATGCGCCCAAGGCTTTCTATGCTCTGTTTGAGCAGAAGACCACCAGTAACATCTGCCCTGACAACCCCCGATACACCTGTTCCCTCTGTCACCGCCTCAGAAATTAGATCAATCTTCCCGGGAACCAACCCAAGGAAAGCGACGGGCCCAGACGGTGTCCCCGGCCGAGCTCTCAGATCCTGTGCAGACCAACTGGCAGAGGTATTCGTGGCCCAGAACAACACCAACTCCAGCCTCCCAACCTGCCTCGATCCCCTACTGTCTGCCTACTGGATCCACAGTGGATACCACATCCCCGGCCGTGCGCTCATCCCTGGAACAGAGACACCTACGTCAGATTCCTGCTCGTTGACTGCAGACCCACCTTCAGCACCATTATCCCGTCCAGACTGATCTCAAAACTTCATGATCTTGGTTTCAGCTCTGCCCTCTGCAGCCGGATCCTTAGCTTTCTGACCCACAGGCCTGAATCAGTGAGAATAGGTACACCTCGAGCACAGTAAAACACGGCACTGAAGGCGCCCCAAGGATATGTCCTCAGCCCCCTCCTGTACTCCCTGTACACCTACCACTTTGTCGCCAAATTCCAAACTGACACCATCTTCAAGTTCACTGACGGCACCCCCATAGTGGGGCAGATCTCTAACAACGATGAGTCAAACTACAGAAGGGAGACAGAGGGCTTGGTGACGTGGTGTGATGATAACAATCTGGCTCAACATCACCAAAACTAAAGAACTGGTCATCGACTTCAGAAAGAAAGGAGGAGAACACGCTCCCATCTACACCAACAGAACTGAGGTGGAGAGGGTCAAGTTCCTCGGAGCGACAGTAAATCTGTCCTGGACTTCCCACGTAGTTAAGAAGGCACAACGACGCCTCTTCTTCCTCAGGCAGCTCAGGAAATGCCCATAAGGACCCTCACCAACTTCTACAGATGCCCCATTGAAAGCATATTGCCCGGGTGCATACGGCCTGGTACGGCAACTGCTCTGCTCAGGACTGTGAGGAACTACAGAATCTGGTGTGTACAGCCCAGACCATCACAGAAGCCAATCTTCCATCCATGGAATCTACTTACACAGCTTTGGATGGGCAGCCAACATCATCAAAGACCCACCAAACCCCGGTAATGCCCTCCTACAACCTCTTCCGTCAGGCAGAATCCTGAACACACGCCCCAGCAGGTTCAGGAACAGCTTCTTTCTGGCCGTTATTAGATTGATGAATGGACTCTCTAACTTCAAATCATGTTGATCTTTGCTTTGTGCACCTCCTGTGCTGTCGTAAACCTGTACGCCTCGCTCTGTCTAAGCACCCTCTGATCTGTATGTCCTTGTTTGTTATGATCTGCCTGTACTGCTCACCAACAAAGCTTTTCACTGTACTCAAGAAACGAAAGCACCTCTAACAGACAAAGTGTGAACATTGATGTCTCTGACAGAGATATCATTCGTCAAGAGCTGTACAGCACGGAAACGGACCCTTCGGCCCAACTTGTCCATGCCAACCAGATATCCTAACTTTATCTAGTCCCATTTGTCAGCATTGGGCCCATGTCCATCATTCACGTACCCATCCAGATGCCTTTTAAATGTTGTCATTGTACCAGCCTCCACCAATTCCTCCGGCAGCTCATTCCTTACACGCACCACCCTCTGTGTGAAAAAGTTGCCCCTCAGGTCCCTTTTAAATCTTTCTCCTCTCTCACCTTAAACCCATGCCCTTTAGTTTCGGACTCCCCTACCCTGGGGGAAAAAGACCATGGCTATTCACCCCTATCCAAACCTCTCATGATGATATAAACCTCCATGACTTCACCCCCTCAGCCTCCAACGCTCCAGGGAAAACAGCCCCAGCCTCTCCCTGTAGCTCAAAACCCTCCAACGTCCTTGTAAATCTTCTCCGAGCCCTTTCAAGTCAAACGACAAACAGATTATTCCTGTGGGTCAATAATGCTGAGGCTTTGGAAAAACCATGAGGTACAAATGTGTGCACAATCTAATTACAGACTCACCATATTAACTTGACAACTATCTGGCTGCAAACTTAATCTCTCCAAATTATCTAAGTCTCAACTCTACTTACCAATTAGCACTGTTTTCTCACATAACCAGCTGAATGCCCGTTTTGCTCACCCTGGATTGGATATGAAAGTGCACTGGGTTGGGAGGGGCTGGGTGAGAGAGACGGGTAAGTTGGAACTTGCATCCATGTGCTGCCTGTCTCTGCATTTTTGGGCAGCACGTCGCTGAGGAACAAGCAGGGGCTAAGGAGGGAGACTGAACGGTACCGGAGCGGGTACGGAAAACATCGATTTCTTTCATTTGTGGGACGTTGGCATTGCCAGCTGGGCCCAGCGTTTATTCCCCGCCCCCCCCCCCCAGAAGGTGGGGTCGAGCTGCCTTCTTGAACCGCTGCAGTCCATGTAGCTGTGGGTCAACTGTTAGGGAGGGATTCTGACCCAGCGATGCTGGAGGAACGGCCGATATATTTCCAAGTTGGGGACGGTGAGGGCCTGCGGGGGGTTGGGGGTGGTGTTCCCATGTATCTGCTGCCCCCTTGGTCCTTCTGGATGGAAGTGGGTTTGGACAATGCTGTCTAAGGATATTGATTGAAGGATACTGATCAATTTTGGCACTAGACCCCCAGCTGGACTTCGCAGGGCCGTTTCTGCTGTTGTCTTTTCCGGTGCCTAGGTCAATGCCAGGTAGACCTCTCAGTTTCATCTCTTTATAGCCATTTCTTTGTATGGTTTGACGCAACTCTGTAAATGACACCAAAATTGGAGGCTGTAGTGGACAGCGAAGGAGATTATCTCAGATTACAATGGGACCTCGATCAGGTGGGCCAATGGGCCAAGGGGCTGCAGATGGAGTTTAATTTAGATAAATGCGAGGGGCTGCATTTTGGAAAGGCACATCAGGGCAGGACTTATACCCTTAATGGTAAGGTCCTGGGGAGTGTTGGAGGTTCATAGTTCCTTGAAAGTGGAGTTGCAGGTAGACAGAATAGTGAAGAAGGTGTCTTTATTGGTCAGTGCATTGAGTACAGGAGTTGGGAGGGTCATGTTGCGGCTGTACAGGGCATTGGTTAGGGCCACTTTGGAAGACAGCGTTCAATTCTGGTCTCCCAGAAGGATGTTGTGAAACTTGAAAGGGTTCAGAAAAGATTCACAAGGGTTTGGAGGGTTTGAGCTACAGGGAAAGGCCAAATAGGTTGGGGCTATTTTCCCTGGAGCGTTGGAGGCTGAGGGGGTGACCTTTTCGAGGTTCATAAAAATTGAGGGGCATGGATAGGGTGAATAGTCAAGGTCTTTTCCCCAGGGTAGGGGAGTCTAAAGCTAGAGGGGCATAGGTTTAAGGTGGGAGGGGAAAAATTTAAAAGCGAGCTGAGGGGCAACATTTTCACACAGAGGGTGGTGCGTGTATGGAATGAGCTGCCAGAGGAAGTGGTGGAGGCTGGTACAATGACAACATTTAAGAGGCATCTGGATGGGTACGTGAATGATGGACATGGGCCCAATGTTGAGAAATGGAATATCTGATTGGCACAGACCAGTCGGACCGAAGGGTCTGTTTCCGAGCCGTACAGCTCCACGACTCTATAACTGAGCTGTTTCCACGTTGCTGTGTATCTGGAGTCCTATGTAGGCAGATTTGTGAAACAGATGGGAGTTTTACTGAAAGTGGCTTCACGGTCAGCAACGGGTTCTCGATTCCAGATTATTTTTCATTAAATTCAATCCTGAAGTGGTAGGAATTGAGCACAGGACGTTAGGCGAGTTTCTGGATTGATTGATCAAGCGACAGCAACCCCTCTCCAAAACCCTGAGTGAATAACTCCCTGGGTAGATTAAAGTGATGGGTCTGAGGAGGGTTGCTGTGTTACAGGCAGCACGGAGGGCAAGAAAAGGTGGATGAGGGGAATTTTTTTTGTCTCCCACCCAAGCCATGTGTTACAGGCACAAGGTCAGACCTGACCTTCCCATTGTAAATTACTGAGTCAGCCAGAAAAGGGTGTATTGAGGCACACAGATCAGAAATGGTGGGACTCTGGCACAGGTCAATTTAGTTGCTGTGTTTTAGACCAGGGATTGCAAATCGCTTGGATTTCTACGAATAGATGATCTGACAAGCAACCAGAGGGCGCAGATTCAAGGAATTTGTCTGGGCACTCAGTAAGCACTGCGTTGGGGAAAAGCACACGAACACACCCCAGGTACGTGTCTGCAGTTTTACCGAGGTACCTGCGTTTGTATAGCACCCCGGGGGGGTGGGGGTGCGACTGTGTAACATGTTAAGGCAGACAAAGATGTGGTCTTTGGGAGCAGGAAGCTCCTTTGTGTGCCTTCACAACACAGCTCTCTCTCTCTCTCTCCCCCCTCTAACTCCTGTAACAAGAGACTGTGCAGCCAGCTTTCTGTTCCTGGGAGGAGTTTGCAAACGAAAAGCCGGGAGGGTCAGGGGGACGGAGTTCCAGCGCCGGCAGCTCTCTCTCTCTCTCTCTCTGTGTGTGTGGATCTAATGGTCTGTGTGGCCTTGCTTCCTGGCAGCGTAGCAGAGAGAGGGAGGACGTGGTGAATTACAGCTATGGATCCAGTAAGTGAAGGCAATCTGAAACTGGCAGGTGAGTATGTGTTTCTGTCTGTCTGTCTGTCTGTCTGTCTGTGTGTGTCTCTGTCTCTTTCTGTCACTGTGTGTGTGTGTCTCTGTCTCTTTCTGTGTGTGTGTGTCTCTGTCTCTGTGTGTCTCTGTCCCTTTCTGTGTGTGTGTGTCTCTGTCTCTCTGTCTCTGTGTGTGTGTGTCTCTGTCTCTTTCTGTGTGTGTGTGTCCCTGTCTCTCTGTCTGTGTGTGTGTGTCTCTGTCTCTTTCTGTCTCTGTGTGTGTGTGTGTGTGTGTCTCTTTCTCTGTGGGTGTGTGTGTGCGTCTGTCTGTCTGTCTGTCTGTGTGTGTCTGTCTCTGTATTTCTGTCTGTCTGTGTGTGTCTCTGTGTATTTCTCTGTGTGTGTGTGCGTCTGTCTGTCTGTGTGTGTCTGTCTCTGTGTATTTCTGTCTGTGTGTGTGTCTGTCTCTGTATTTCTGTCT
>JAHRHZ010000122.1:1633623-1646254 GCA_024137785.1 Ginglymostoma cirratum | reverse complement strand
TCCCTGGGCACTATGGGTAATTTAGCACGGCCAATCCACCCTAACCTACACACCATCGGACTGTGGGAGGAAACCGGAGCACCCGGAGGAAACCCCCACAGGCACTGGGGAGAACGTGCGAACTCCATACAGACAGTTGCCCTGAGGCTGGGATCGAACCCGGGTCCCCTGAGGCTGCAGTGCCAACCGCTGTGCCACCGCGCTCACCCCCACCCCCTATACGTGTGGTGTCACAAAAATGTGTTTTCGGACGGGGGGGGGAGCTTTATAACAGCAACGCTAACGTCGATTTTTTTTGTTTTGGGGGTGGGGTGTGGAGTGCAGAAGCCAATCTTTTAGATTCTCATTCTCCGAACGTTCCCGAGAGGAAATCCCCGAAGGGGCCAGAGGGGCAAGTTGGCAAAATGAAGAGGATTTTTGGGTTTGAGCTGTCGGATTTCCGAAGCTGGTATCGATTCGTTTGCGTCCTGAACCGGCCCACGGACCCTGCCTGCCTCGGGGTCTTCAGGTTTCTGTTCGGTGAGTGATGTTCTTTCACGTCGACAGACTCGGGGGAGGGTGAGGGTTGGGGTTAGGGTGGGGGTTGATGAGTCGCTCCTCGAGCGATCCTCCCCCAGCCCCGGGAGGGACGTGAGCGCTCGATGTGGGCTGCTACCCCGATGCGGTGCTGAGCGAGTTGTTGGAATTCTGGTTGTAAATTGTAGAAAACACCGGCCCCCACCACCCCCCCACTTCACCCCCAACAGGACGTCCGTGGATTATTTATGCGACAAGTTTGGTGAGTGGGCCAGAACTCGGCAGATGGAATATATTGTGAGGAAAACGTAAAGTGGCAGGAAGAGAAGAGGAGCTGAATATTACTTCAGGTGGAGAAAGTTTTCAAGAAGGAGTTACGACAGAATGGAAATTTTTATTGTCCCATGTCGCTTGGCTTGAAAAATGCAGTGAGGAGTTTTATAAGTCGCCCCACGTCAACGGCAGACATTGTACCTGATCATTTAATAAAGGCGAGAGAAAGACAAAGCTCTTCAGGCTTCAGTTAACGGCTCCCGGGCTCGGGGAAAGCCGACTTAGGAGCGACGGGATACCCTGAAGGTGCAGCCGGGATAGGAGTGCCATTCCGGGTTGCCGGACGCTAGGCCGGAAGCCTCTGGCGAAGAAGACCGCCAGGCCGAAACCGTCTTTCTCCTCCTTCGGGTGGGGCCCGGGCCGCGCTTGCGAGTCCGGGCCAGCGGCGTCAGCTCGGGACGTGTTGGCCGGGAGGCCCTGGGCTGGGGCGGAGCTGTGTTCGGCTGTCGCTGGAGGCCTCCTCTTTCACCTGCGACTCTCTCCAGGCTTTAAAGAAAACGAAGAAGGAAGAAGTGCAAAAGGAAGAAGAGAAAGCGAACTGACGGGAGCAGATGAGCCTTGGACATAGCCTCCTACTCCGCTGCCATCTTGGAAAGAAAGGTTGGATACAGCTCTTGGGGCTAAAGAAATTGAATGATATTGGGAGTGGGGGTGGTGAGAAACAGGAACAGGCTGGTAAGTTGGATGATTGGTCACGATCATGTTGAATGACAGCAGGCTCGAAGGGCTGAGTGGCCTACACCTCCTATTTTCTATAGAAGGTGAAGCGTGGAGGGATTTGGGGAATCCTCATCCATGAAAGACAAAATGCTAGCATCCAAGTTCAGCACAACATCGTGGGCCGAAGGGCCTGTACTGTTCTATGTTCTATGTCCAGCGGGGAATAGGGAAGGCAAAAGGAATGTCGGCCTTTATTTCAGAGGGAATGGAGTCTAAAAGTTGGGGAGGTTTTGCTAGAACTGTACAAGGCGCTAGCCAGGCCACAGCTGGAATACCGTGAACGGTTTTGGGGCCCCGTATCCAAGCAGAGATAGACTGGCCATGGGAGGCAGCCCGGAGAAGGTTCACTCGGCTGATCCCGGGTACGGAGGGACCTTTTATAGAGGTTTATAACCTCATGAGGAGCGTGGGATAGAGTGAATAGCCAAGATCTTTTTCCCCAGGGTAGGGGAGTCTAAAACTAGAGGGGCATAGGTTTAAGTTCAGGGGGAAAAGATTTAAAAAGGGACCTGAGGGGCAACTTTTTCACACAGAGGGTGGTGCGTGTATGGAACGAGCTGCCAGAGGAAGTGGTGGGGGCTGGTACAATGACAACATTTAAAAGGCATCTGGATGGGTACGTGGATAGGAAGGGTTTAGAGGGATAGGGGCCAAATGGGACTGGATTAGTTTAGGATGTCTGGCCGGCACGGACAAGCTGGACCAAAGGGTCTGTTTCCATGCTGTACATCTCTACGACTGTCCAAGCGTTTAGACAATCCCTTGAAATGCCCAAAGCTGGCAAACGGGAATAGATTAATTCAGGGTATGTGGGGGTCAAGGACAAGTTGGACGGAATGGCCTGTACATCCCTGTGACTGCAACTCTGGGTGTAAGTTCACAACAACAATGTATTTTGCAAATTATGCACGCAAAGTGGCGCCTCCGCTCGAGAAACTTGGCAACGATCCGGATTATCGGTTTAGAAATGCAGGATTTTCCGTTTTGTATTTTTCCAATAATTTGTTGCATTTTCTGTGCGTTTCTTGTATGTTGCGAAGAGGCTCTTTGGGCAAGAAAGATCCTGCTCTTGATATGGGCACCGTAATTGTGTCACTGATGCTGCTGGTGGCTTAACTACCTTGTGATGTGCCAAACGTGGGCTCTTCCCAAGAATGTATTGTGCCAACTTGACCCTTCCTGTACAAAGTTAGTGAATTCATTTGAAGTTGCGAGCACAGACATCGTTGGAGATTTTGCTTCATTTGAACATTCTGCGGTGCAACCTGCTTTTTCGCTTTCTGTTTCTAGACGTTTCCTTTCATCTCCAATCTCTAGCCTACGCAGATTCGACTATCCAGCCGATCCCGCATTCCTCGCGTCCGCTCTCCTGCCCCTTCCCCCCCCCCCCCCCCACCACCGTGATTCCCCGACTGATCAAGAACCTATTGATCTCGGCCTTGAATATACGCAAGGACTCTGCTCCCCACCCACACAGCTCTCTGTGGCGAGGATCCCAAAGACTCCCAACCCCCCGAGAGAAGAAATTCCTCCCCATCTCAGCCTTCAGTTGGTGCCCCCTTTATTCTGAGGCTGTGCCCTCTGGTCCCAGACTCTCCCATGAGGGGGAACACCCTCTCAGCATTGACCCTGTCAATATGTTTCAATGGGATCGCCTCTCATTCTCCTAAACTCTAGTGAGAGAAGTCATTCCTCTTTGTTTCTGTCTGCTGTCCCTTATCCTAAGATGTTCCAGATTGCCCCACATGAGGAAATGTCCTCTCTACGCCTGCTTTGCCAATCCCCTTTGAAAGCTCAATTAGATCTCCCCTCGTTCTCCCAAACTCCTAAAGTGTACGGGCCATGAACTGCTCGATCTCTCTTCGTAAGACAACCCCCTCATCTCTGGAATCAGTCGAGCGAGCCTCCTCTGAACTGCCTCCAATGTAACTACAACTTCCCTCGAGTAAGGGGACCGAAACTCTGCCCAATGCTCCTGGTGTGGTCTCACTAATGCCTCGAGCCCTTCCCTGGAGTAAGTAGGACTTGAACCCAGGCTGCCTGGTCTGGAGGAATTTACGTAGTTGCTGGCCCTTCTCTTTATCCTGTGATATCCGTGCACAATAGAAAGGAGGCTATTCAGCCCATTTTGCCTGTGCTAACTCTCCTCGTCCCCACTGCTTTCCCTGAAGCCCAGCAGAAATTCGATTTTGAAGGGGTGACCAAGAAAGCAGATGAGGGCAGTGCGTTAGACGCCGGCTACGTGGACATTAGCAAGGCTTTTGACAAGGCACTGCACAGTGGGTCATTGATTAAGGTTGAATCTCACAGGATCCAGGGAGAGCTCACCAATTGGATGCAAAATTGGCTTGAAGGTACGAGACAGAGGAGGGTGGTGGTGGAGGGTTGCTTTTCAGACTGGAGGCCTGTGACCAGCGGTGTGCCACAAGGATCGGTGCTGGGCCCACTGCTTTTATATCAACAACTCAGATGAGAATTTCGAAGGCACGGTTAGTAAGTTTGCAGATGGCACCGAGATTGGTGGTAGAGTGGACAGGGAAGAAGATTATCTGAGAATACGGCGAGATCTTGATCCTTTGGGATTGAGGAAAGGCAGATGACGTTTAATTTAGATCAATGCAAGGCGTTGCATTTTGGTGGATCAAACCAGGGCAGGACTTACACAGTCAATGTACGGCCCTGAGGGATGTTATAGAACAAAGAGACCTAGGGATACGGGTGTGTAGCTTCTGGAAGGTGGAGTCACAGGTAGACAGGACGGGGGAAAAAGGCTTTCGGAATGCTAGCCTTCATCGGTCAGAGCATTGAGATTTGGAGTTGGGGCATCATGCTGCAGTCATATAGGGTGATGGTGAGGCCACTTTTGGAGCACTATGTGCAGTTCTGCTCACCCTACCACAAGGAAGGGTATTCCTAACCGAGAAAGAGTGCAGGAAAGATTTACTAGGATGCTACCCGGACTGGAAGGTTTCAGTTCTAAGGAGAGGCTGGGACATTTTTCCCTGGAGAGTAGGAGACTGAGGGTTGACCTTATAGAGGTCTATAAAATCATGAGAGGCATAGATAGCCAACAGCTTTTCCCCAGGGTAGGGGAGTCTAAAACTAGAGGGCATAAGTTTAGAGGGGGGAAAGAGATACAAAAAGGTCCAGAGGGGTAATATTTTCACACAGAGGGTGGTGAATGTCTGGAATGGGTTGCCAGAGGTAGCGGTGAGTACAATTTAGCCATTTGAGAACCATGGATGGGCTAGATATGGAGGGATATGGACCAAACGCAGGCAAATAGGACTCGACCAATTGTGAAAACTGGGCGGCCCAGGCAAGTTGGGCCGAAGGACCTGTTTTCCATGCTGTAGACCTCAATGACACCACCTCTTCTCCTCAGCCGTGTTCCCCATTGCATTTGTCCCTACCTGCCTCTTCAGGCAGTCCATTCCAGCTCAACCATTTGTGGTTAGAACTCCAATATTTCAAAGAGAAAAATCCTATAATGGCTTGTTCTTTCCATTCCTAATCCTTCCCAGATTTCTTGTGAAATTCAAAGGGCCCTTAGCTTGTTAAATGGAGTGAGCTAATTGGGCCCATGTGTTCAGCTACCATTCCTGAGCCCTGCTCTGCCATCAAAAGGCATGTACCTGTGCGTGTGTGTGTTTTTAAATGTTTGGCATGTTTTCCGTTCTGGCTTTAGTTGTAAAATGCTCGCGTGTGGTTTCACGCTGAGCTGGTTGGAATGCTTTTTTTCCGTTTGCACATTTTTAATGCCAGCTTGGTGGCCAGGGCTATCTCTGAATGTTTGGCCCAGCGACACTGAAGGAACGGCCGATATATTTCCAAGTCGGGGACGGTGAGGGGCTCGGAGGGTGAACTTGCAGGGGGTGGGGTTCCCATGTAGCTGCTGCCCCTTGTCCTTCTGGATGGAAGTGGGTCGTGGGTTTGGAAGGTGCTGTCTGAGGGGCCTCGGTGAGTCGCTGCAGATCATCTTGTAGACGGTACACACTGCAGCGACTGAGCGTCGGTGGTGGGGGGGGAGTGGGATGTTTGTGGATGTGGGGCCAATCGAGCGGGGGGCTGCTCTGTCCCTGGATGGTGTCGAGCTTCTCGAGTGTTGTTGGAGCTGCCCCCATCCGGGACAAGTGGGGAGTATTCCATCCCACTCCTGACTCGTGCCTTGTCGATGGTGGGACAGGGTCTTGGGGAGGGAGTCAGGAGGGGAGTTACTCGCTGCAGGATTCCCAGCCTCTGACCTGCTCTTGTAGCCGCTGTGTTTATGTGGGGCTGGTCCTGTTGAGTTTGTGGTCAATGGTAACCCCCAGGATGTCGATAGTGAGGGGGGGAAATCAGTGATGGGAACATCATTGAACGTCAAGGGGGCGATGGTTAGATTCTCTCTTGTTGGAGATGGTCACAGCCTGGCATTTGTGTGGCGCCAATGTTACTTGCCACTTGTCAGCCCGAACCTGGATATTGTCCAGACCTTGTGGCATTTGAACACGGACTGTTTCTGTATCTGAGGAGTCGCGAATGGAGCTGAACATTGTGCGAACATCAGCGAACAACCCCCACCTCTGACCTTACGATGGAGGGAAGGTCATGGAGGAGGCAGCTGAAGATGGTTGGGCCGAGGACACTACCCTGAGGACCTCCTGCAGAGATGTCCTGGAGCTGAGATGACTGACCTCCAACGACCATCTTCCTATGTGCCCGGTATGACCCCAACCACCGGAGAGTTCGCCCCCTGAGCCCAGCAATCCAGGAGGATTCCGGTGAAGCTCTAATCTTTATAAAGACTGAAGGATTTCATCAATTTCTTTTCCGTATGCCAAAGCGTTGCCTGGCGTGGTTTAGCTGAGGGGAGGTGAATGTTGGCTGCAAATTAATTGTTAACCCCAATTTTTTTTCGGGAAAAAAAATTTATTTTTCGTGCACCTCTCCTGCTCCCGGCCCCCCCACCCCCCCCACCCTTCCCCCACGACCTTTTTCCATCAGAGACGCACCCTGGCGGCCGCTCTTCGAGCGTGCACCCAGAGTAGGGGCAATCCAAGCGCGGGGAGAATCGCAAAGGAGTGGACGCCGCAAGGGGGGACCGTCCCTCGTTATGGGGTTGGGGAATTTATCAGCCACGATTGGGTGGCAGAGCAGACTCGATGGGCCGAGTGGCCTAATTTCTGCCCCTGTGTCTAATGGTTATATCATTCTTCCTAATTTTTAACGGGGAGCTCTTTGGAAGAGCCGTCTGTATCTGATTTTTATTTTCTCCCCCCCCCCCCCCCCGGTGGAAGGGTTGCCTGCCTCTCTCTCCCTTGTCCCTCCTGCAGGTTTTCTGATGGCCCTAGACATCCCACAAGAGAGGGGTTTGAGCTCGCTGGATTTCAGGTACTTCGATGAGCTGGTGGTCTGTCGTTTCCCGCTGTTCGACTTCCTGGAGCCTTTCCCTTTGGATTGGATGTACGTCATCTTTGTCGTTATGTGGCTGGGTGAGTGTCTCATCTCCGGTCACCCTCCCTAGGCCCTCGTGCGCGCGATGGCGAACGTTTCCGCAACTCCCCCTCTCCCAACGGGAGAGGCACTGCGGTGGGGAGACTCGAGCGAGGCCCTAGAAATCACGAGGGAGTCCGCACGTTGTACAGAGAGAGAAATGTCCTTGTTATTTGTTTGGGGGGGTGGGTGGAGGGTTTGGTGAGGAACACGAGGCTGCAGATTTAGGGCAGCCTGGTTCATTTTGGGAGGTGGGGGGGTTGGTGTCAAGGGTTCTGGGACCCGATGCCCTGAGAGCAGCTTCCCAAAAGAGGGTTGGATGACCGGCTGAAGTGCAAGAGAGATGGGCTGAAGGGCCTCATTCTGGGCTGTGAGTGTCTGTCCTAATGGAGTTCTCTGTCTCTCTCTCTCTCTGTCTCTGTGTCTGTGTCTCTCTCTGTGTGTGTGTGTGTGTGTGTGTGTGTGTGTGTGTCTCTCTCTCTCTCTGTGTCTGTCTGTCTCTGCCTCTGTCTCTGTCTGTCTCTCTGTCTGTCGCCCTCTCTCTGTCTGTCTGTCTGTCTCTCTGTGTCTCTCTTTCTCTCCCTGTGTCTGTCTGTCGCTCTCTCTCTCTGTCTGTGTCTGTCTCTCTCTCTCTCTGTCTGTCGCTCGCTCTCTGTCTGTGTGTGTCTCTCTGTGTCTCTGTCTCTGTCTCTCTCTCTGTCTGTCTGTCTGTCTCTCTCTGTCTGTCTGTCTGTCTGTCTCTCTGTGTGTTTGTTTGTGTCTCTCTCTCTGTCTGTGTCTCTCTGTCTGTGTCTCTCTCTCTCTGTCTCTCTCCCTCTATCTCCCCCTCCCCCCCCTTTTTCTGTCCCTCTCACTTTCTCTTTCCCCCTCTCCCTTCCCCCCACCCTCTGTTTCTGTCTCTCTCTCTGTGTCTGTCTATCTCTATCTCTTTCTCTCCCCCCCTTTTACCCTTCCCCCTCACTTTCTCTTTCTCCCTCTCTCCTCCCCTCTCCCTACCCCCACCCTCTCTTTCTTGCTGACTCGCTCACTCACTCAATCTCTCGCTCTCTTTCTTTGCCCCTGTCTGTCTCTGTCCCACCACCCCCCGCCCTGTAGGTGCCCTGGGGATAATGCTGGGCTGTTACTACCGCCTGTCGTGCCTGATGTTTCTCGTCCCGTACTGGTACAACTTCTTCCTTGATAAGACGGCCTGGAACAACCACTCCTACCTGTACGGCCTCATTGGCTTCCAGCTCACCTTGATGGATGCCAACCGCTACTGGTAAGGAACCTGGCGGTGCCGGGGTGGGGGAGTGGGGTTGGGTCAGAACTGGGGGCCCAGCTCAGCTCCGACAAAAGTGACCACCTCTTTCCAGTCACTTGGGTTCTGCTCATCCCCTCATTCTATTGACGCAGGCCCTTTTCCAAGAGAACGCTGAGTGACCCGTGACTCTGCCCCCTCACCCTCACCGATACGAATCTCAAACGGTGATCTAACTCGACGCCTTAGTGCCTAGGAAACGGAAAGCCATCAGCCTCGACCTCAAACACACTCAAACCTTGGTCCTCCCCCCAACCCTGTCTGTGGTAGAACGTTCGCAATCTTTCTGAGTTTACATAGAACAAATTCTCCTCATGTTGGGCCTAGTTGGCATCTCCGTTTTTATCAATGAGTTTCGTCTCGTGGAGTTCTTTTTTTTAAGTTTCACTCTCCTTATCTTAAGAGTGACAGATGGAGTTTAATTTGAATAAATGTGAGGTATTACATTTTCGGAAAACAAACAAGGGCAGGACTTGTACGGTTAAACATAAGGCCTTGGATAGTGCTGTAGAGCAGAGAGACCTAAGGGTGCAGGAGTTGGGGACGTCATGTTGAGGTTGTACAGGACGTCGGTGAGGCCTCTTCTGGAGCACTGCGTCCCGTTCTGGTCGCCCTGTTATAGGAAGGATGTTATGAAGCTGGAGAGGGTTCGGAAGAGATTTACCAGGATGTTGCTGGGAATGGAGGGTTCGAGTTCTAAGGAGAAGCTGGGACTTTTTTTCACTGGAGCGTAGGAGGTTGAGGGGTGACCTTTTATAGAGATTGATAAAATCATGAGGGGCATAGATAGGGTTAATGGTAAGCGTCCTTTCCCTGGGGGGGGTGGGATTTCAAGACTAGAGGGACATATTTTTAAGGTGAGAGGAGAAAGATTTAAAAGAGGAGAAACCGAAAGAACTGCGGATGCTGTAAATCAGGAACAAAAACAGAAGTTGCTGGAAAAGCTCAGCAGGTCTGGCAGCATCTGTGAAGGAGAAAACAGAGTTAACGTTTCGGGTCTGGTGACCCTTCCTCAGAAGATTTAAAAAAGACGTGAGGGGCAGCTTTTCACACAGAGAGTGGTCCGTGTGTGGAGTGAGCTTCCAGAGGAAGTGGTGGATGTGGGTACAGGTACAACGTATAAAAGACATTTGGATAAGTACATGAATAGGAAAGGTTTGGAGGGATATGGGCCAGGAGCAGGCAGGTGGGACTAGTTTAGTTTGGGATTATGGTCGGCACGGACTAGTTGGGCTGAGGGGCCTGTTTCCGTGCCATAAGAAAGATTATTGTCCGAGAGGGAGCGCAACGAGCGTTCACCGTATATGTTCCCAGGTTTGATGGGACTGTCCCACGAAGAGAGAATGGCCAGACCGGGCCTATATTCCCCAGAGCTTCGAGAATTGAGACCTGATCTCGTTGGGAAAAACCTACGAAAGACTTTAAAGAAAGAGGCACGAGTAAGATTTTTTTCTTTGTGCCCTGGCTGGGTTCTAAAAGTAAGGGTCAGGGGCGAGGAGAATGTTGTTCGCTCTGAGCCTTCGGAGTTTTCCAACCCAGAGGAAGCTCCGTCTTTGAGTAAGTGTCTAAGGTCGAGGTTGGGGGAGTTTCTGAGCACCTGTGACGTACGGAGCCTGGTGTGGATTAAATCCATTGGGCTGTTGAATGGCAACGTGGGCTCAAGGCGCCGCGAATTTTAAATTTTTTACCCATCCCGATGCTTGTCCGCTGCTAAAACTCTCCTTTTCACGCCCTGGTTACCTCTTTTTTTATTCCTTTCCCCAGTCTTGACTGTGGCTCTGGCCTCGTCTCTCTCTCTCTCTCGCTCTCTCTCTGTAAATTTGAGGTCATCTGTGCCATCGTGCACCGTCCGTCGATCGCCCTCGGAACCTGCACTGACCCCCATCCCCGAGTCGATTTTAAAATTCTCATCCTCGATTCTAAATTCCTCGTCCCTTCCCTTCATCCCGGCTTCTTGACCAATCTCCCACTTTTAATTGCTGGGCTCTAGATTCCCCACTTTTAAAATCTCTGTCTCTCTCTGCTCCCTTTACGTTTTTAAAAACTATAGAGGACCCCCCCCCGCCATTAAAACTGGCCTCTTAGACAAAGCAACCGGGACGTCTGACCCACTACCCCCTCTTCAAAACTCCTGGATCGTTGGTAAGTATCAAAGACATTTTCTGAGTAAAATATATTTTGATGGTGTATTGCTCGTGTGAATATGGTAATAGACGGTCTGCTGAGTCAGTCAGAGTCATACAGCACGGAAACAAGACCCTTCGGCCCTACTCGTCCATGCCATCTGCATATCCTGAATTAATCTAGTCCCATTTGCCAGCATTTGGCCCATATCCCGCTCAACCCTTCCTATCCACGTACCCATCCCGACGCCTTTTAAATGTCATCATTGTACCAGCCTCCACCACTTCCTCTGGCGGCTCGTTCCACACACGCACCACCCTCTGCGTGAAAAAGTTGTCCCTTTTAAATCTTTCCCCCTCTCACCTTAAACCTATGCCCCTCTAGTTTTGGACCCCCTGGGGAAAAGACCTTGTCTATACACCCTATCCATGCCCCTCATGGTTTTATAGACCTCTATAAGGTCACCCCTCAGCCTCCGACGCTCCAGGGAAAATAGTCCCAGCCTATCCAGCCTCTCCCTGTAGCTCAAACCCTCCAACATCCTTGTAAATCTTTTTCTGAAGCCTCTCAAGTTTAACAACATCCTTCCTGTAGCAGGGAGACCAGAATTGAACACAATATTCCAAACGTGGCCCTAACCAATGTCCTGTACAGCTGCAACATGACCCTTCCAACTCCTATACTCAACACAGTGACCAATAAAGGCGAGCGTACCGAACGCCTTCCTCACCGCCCTGTCTACCTGCGACTCCACTTTCAAGGAATTATGTACCTGCCCCCCCAAGGTCTCTCTGTTCAGCAACACTCCCCAGGACATTACCATTAAGGGTATAAGTCCTGCCCTGGTTTGCCTTTCCCAAAGTGATTTATCGCCAAAAACTCTCCAGTCACCTCGTACTTTTTTAAAAGAATTTTTAACGGGGCCCTCTCTTAGGTCTGTCGACGGATTACGGAGCCCGAGGAAGAGGAACGCACACGTTCCGCTGTGGAATTACACACTGCTGAGGACCCAGGTAAGTCCGTAGTGAGCACTGTGTGCACATGTTGGATCAGGAGGATCCCACGGCTTGGCGTGCACAGACCTCTAAGGGAGTGGGAGTTTAAAAATTAAACACACCACTGTGTGTGTGTCTGTGTGTGGTTTCCGAAGGCACCTATAGACCAGACCATTTAAAGATGGCAGATTTCTGAGCCTCAAAGGAACCAGATGGGTATTTTTAAATGACATTCTGACGGTTTTAATCCTGGATTTCTTTTTAAAAAAAATTATTGGATTTAAATTTCCGCCCTGGCGAGATTTGGATCCAGAATATGCCCAGACAGCTCTGACGCTCCCTCACACTCTCTAGGTGCCGGGTACAAGATCTCAATGGCTCACTGTGTTTCTAGAGGGGAAACAAGGTCTTTTTTGATCGCCCACCTTGCCCCACCTCCCCTCTCCTCGCTGTCGCTCCTTCTCCTATTAAGTCAGCGTCCATTTCCTTCACAATCCGTTTGGGAATGGGAACAGTTTCTAACGCCACCCGCCTCGGCAACTTTAACACCCCCCCCCCCCGCCGGCTACTAAATGTCCTGGTGATACCTGCTCACCGAAGAGAACAGCCTCTGTCTCTCCCAATGGTCCGTGTGGGACTGAAGACGCGCTCTCGACTTGTTTCATTTTGTTGTTTCATTTTTCTCTCCCACTTTTTCCCTCTCACCCCTCTCTCTTCCCCCCCCCCCATCTCTCCTCCCCTCTCTGTCTCTCGCCCCATCTCTCCTCCCCTGTCTATCTCTCTCCCCCCCAATCTATCTCCCCCCATCTCTCCTCCCCCCATCTCTCCTCCCCTCTCTATCTCTCTTCCCCCCCATCTCTCCCCCCCATCTCTCCTCCCCTCTCTATCTCTCCTCCCCTCTCTATCTCTCCTCCCCTCTCTATCTCTCCTCCCCTCTCTATCTCTCCTCCCCGCTCTATCTCTCCTCCCCTCTCTATCTCTCCTCCCTCTCTATCTCTCCTCCCCTCTCTATCTCTCCTCCCCTCTCTATCTCTTCCCCCTCTCTCCACCCCCATCTCGATCTCTCTCCACCCCCATCTCGATCTCTCTCCACCCCCATCTCGATCTCTCTCCACCCCCATCTCGATCTCTCTCCACCCCCATCTCGATCTCTCTCTCTCCCACCCCC
>JAHRHZ010000122.1:1608026-1622395 GCA_024137785.1 Ginglymostoma cirratum | reverse complement strand
GACTCTCCCCCCCCCCCAAAGCCTGACCCACCATCGACAAGGCACAAGTCAGGAGTGTGAGGGAATACTCCCCACTTGCCCCGGATGGGGGCAGCTCCAACAACACTCGAGAAGCTCAACACCATCCAGGGACAAAGCAGCCCCCCACTCGATTGGCCCCACATCCACAAACATCCCACTCCCCCCCCACCACCGACGCTCAGTCACAGCAGTGTGTACCGTCTACAAGATGCGCTGCAGTAACTCACCGAGGCCCCTCAGACAGCACCTTCCAAACCCACGACCCACTTCCATCCAGAAGGACAAGGGGCAGCAGGTACATGGGAACACCACCCCCTGCAAGTTCACCCTCCGAGCCCCTCACCGTCCCCGACTTGGAAATACATCGGCCGTTCCTTCAGCGTCGCTGGGTCAGAATCCTGGAACTCCCTCCCTGAGGGCACCGTGCGGGGGTCCGTACACCACACGGGACTGCAGCGGCTCACCCCCACCTTCTCAAGGGGGGGCAATTAGGGGGGAATGGCCGCTAACTGTGGCCCATGCAGCAAACAGTGAAGAAGGTTCCCAATTTGCCACCACTGTTAAGGTTCCCACTGTTGTAACTGCTGACTGGCACTGTGTCTGTGTGGGTGTGTGTGCGCGCGGCACTGTCTAACGTTGAGTCCTCTACCCCAGGCTCTTTGACCCTCGTGTTGACATTGTAACCGCCGAGTGGTCCCCCTTTAAAAAGACGTCCTGGTTGATGCCCCTCCTGGTCGATCTGTCACCCTGGAGAACAAAGTTTGACGAAATCGAGAAAACGTTGGACAATCAGACCGACGTGGTTTTCATCGCTGACTTCCCAGGTTTGCAACCAAAAAAAAATGACCTTTTTAATTGGGCCGGGCAGTTTGCGTTTTTTTAAAGGGACGAAGGAAAATCTTAGAATTCCTACAGTGTGGAAACAGGCCCTTCGGCCCAACGGGTCCACACTGACCCTCAGAGCATCCCCCTCAGGCCCATCCCCCTGTAACCCACCCTAACCTGCACATCCCTGGGCACTGTGGGTAATTTGTCACGGCCAATCCACCCTAACCTGCACGTCTTTGGACTGCGGGAGGAGCACCCGGAGGGAACCCACGCAGACACGCGGAGAATGTGCAAACCCCACACAGATACAGTCGCCCCGAGGCTGGAATCGAACCCGGGGTCCCTGGCACCGTGAAGCAGCGATGCTAACCCCTGAGCCACCGTGCTGCCCCAAAACGTGATTGAAATTCCTACAATCGGACAGCTTGCTCCATTGACCCTGCATCTCCCCGTTGCTAACCCAGGACCTCCTATTCCTCCAGGTCCCTCACACCCGCCTTGAACCAGAAAATTATTCCTTAACGTAAAAATACTCTTAGCTTGCAACTATTAAAGCTTTCTGTAGGACTTCCTCACAGCCCAGGTATTCCAGTTGGATATCAGGGGCATTGTTTCCCACCACGAGGTCACAAATTTCTTGATTCTGCTTTCGGCCTCTGCAAAATTACAGTCGAGGCTCTGAGTCGGGTCTCTCAATTTACTGAAGCCTCCAGACCGTGCCGTGTCCCTGAGCCAGAGGAAAGCTGTTCTTACAGAGGGATTGAAATCGATAGGTGAAATGGATCCGAGGACGCGCAGTTGGTCAAGACCCGGACTGTGTTGTTAGTCTGTGCCAACCAACTTGTCTGATTCACGTGCACCAGTCTGCACTCTGAGAGTGACAGCTGTGCGTGACGGGGAGGTGCTGCCCTCTGGTATTGTGCAGAAAGACAGATTGTCTCACTCAGACATACACGTGCACACATTGACACACACGGCCCTCCTTAAGCCTGACCCACCCATAGACCCAGTCTTCTGCAGTGAATTCTTCGACCCATTAAGGAAAGCAAGTCCTTCGCTCTGTGCCATAAGACCATAAGACATAAGAGTGGAAGTAAGGCCATTCGGCCCATTGAATCCACTCCACCATTTAATCATGGCTGATGGGCATTTCAACTCCACTTACCCACACTCTCCCCGTAGCCCTTGATTCCTTGCGAGATCAAGAATTTATCAATCTCTGCCTTGAAGACATTCAACGTCCCGGCCTCCACTGCGCTCCGAGGCAATGAATTCCACAGGCTCACCACTCCCTGGCTGAAGAAACGTCTCCTCATTTCCGTTCGAAATTGACCCCCTCAAATTCTAAGGCTGTGCCCAGCCCCTCTGGTTCTGGATCTCCCAGTCAACGGAAGCAGTTGGTCCTGATCCTGACTACGAAGCAAACCTTCTCTCGGTCGTCTCATCCCTGAGGAACGTGGGACACGCGGTGGCGGGGTGTACTTGGCCCCCAGAATCTTTACTGCGCCCTGTTCAGCGCCTTCGACATTCCTCCCCAAAGGGTCCCAGAGCTGGTGACGGCACTCCCGGTTGAGACAGGGTGTGTTTTTCTTTTGTTCGAAAGGAGGTTTCTCCGCGAGAGGCCTCTCGCTGACTTTTGTGCCGAATCTTTCGCCGACAGGGCTCCACCTGGAAAACTTCGTGAGCGAGGACCTCGGCAACACCAGCATCCAGGTCCTGAAGGGTGAGCTGGCCGTGGAGATCGTGGCTGAGAAACGAAACTACACCCTGAAGGAAGGAGAGAAGATACAGGTCAGAGGCAGGGGAGTCATGGTAACACCAAGGAAATAATGCAACAGTTGGTTTTAGCTCACCGTCGCCGTTCCACCTCCACTCCCTCTCTTCTTCCTTTTCTTCAATATAGTCCTGGAACTGTTTGGGTGCGGAGACTGTTCAGCTCATCAACACGGTTATGTCCCCTAGCTGCCAATCTTCTACTCTCGCCACTACCCCCCAATCTTCCTGGACACCATTCCTGTCCCAATGCCCCTCTCCAATGCCTCAGTTGAACCTGAGCCCACCCCCATGTTTCCAGGCAGGTACATTCGACACCCTAACCGCCCGCTGGGCGAAAAACAAATTTCTCAAAATCGCCCGTCCTTCGTTTTTTTTTTGTTCTCTCCGTCCTCTTTTTCCCCTCTCAAACAGGAATGGGGCTCCTCCCTCTCTGCTCTGTCCAGTCCCCGATTGAAAAGCCTCTTGTCAGATCGCGCCTCTCCTCTCAGAAGAGAACAGTCCCAACGTTGTCAATCTGTCCTCGTGGCTGGAGTTTCTCATCCCGGGGCACCGTTCTTGTAAATCGCTTCTGCACCCTCTCCGACGCATTCGCATCTTCACTATAAGGTGGGGCCCACGACTGTACACAGTTCTCCAGCTGGGGGCTATAACAAATACCTTATACCAGCTCAACTGTCCTCTTGTACTCGGTGCCCCTGTTAATAAAGCTGAGGGTACTGTGTGTTTTATTAACCGTTCTCTCTCCCCTAGTCCTGCCACCTTCAGTGATCTGGGCACACATGTACACCCCCTCAGCTCCTGCGCCCCCTTTAGAATTGTACCCCCTATTTTATATTAGTCTTTCCACGCACTTCTGACTAAAAACGCATCACCTGATGCTTTTCTCTGTGTGCTGAATCTCATCTGCCACCCTTCTGCCCACTGTGCCAACTTGCCACCATGAAAGAGTAGCTGGTACTGGTCCATACCGAGTCTGTTTAGTGTGTGGGTCCTTTCTCGATGCCAGTGCGGGAAAGGGGCTGACTTGTGCATGTGGCCAGCGCGGGAATGTTTTGCTGGCCGAAAGGAAAAGGTTATTGCAGGTACGAAACACCCTGTGACTTAACTTTTTTTTTAAGTTTGTGTAGCCTCCGTACAGCAGTGAGTGCCCAATATTTTTTGAAATCCCTCTTCCGTCTCAAAAGCTGTTTTGAAATAACGGAGTCAACCCTCATCTATGCAGGGTATCTCGGGTGTCTCAGACCCTATGCTAGGTCCTCGTGCTTTGGAGACGATGTGCGGGTCCCAAAAGGGGGAGATTGAACAGGATGAGGGATTCCAGTGACACAGGTTTTTCCAAATAGCTGGGATCGTTGACCTCTTTGGAGCAGAGGAGATTTGATGGAGGGGTGCAGGATTCTGACAGATTTTGATAAAACGGATGGGATGTTGGGGAATTTCGCTGACTCTCCAGGCCCATCCTTCCCGGGGCTGCCACAAAACGGAACGACTTAATCAAATCCGTGCATATTTATTGGAATCTAGTTAACCAAGAACGCCGCCCAGCTTCCTGTGGTTAACAAAAAGTACTTATGAGCGAGTTAATTCTCAAGTGAATGGCGATAAACCAGCAAAATATGGCTCAGCTGGTTAAAATTTTAACCTCCTTTTGCACATACACAAAGTTACGGGGTCGGGGGGAAGAAAACTAGTAGACACAGTTCACTAGCACCAGTCCAGAAGTTCATTGAGATGCCCTCTTTTTTTTTTTTAAAGCTTTCCAGAACTTTCTGTTCTTCAATCCCCTTTCTCAGGGGTTCTGCACAGGGTGATTGTTCCAGTAACTGCGAAGGCTCTCTACTGGTTAAAGGTTACAGGAATTTCAGGCTTGAGATAGAACGAATGCAGAGGCGAGAGAGCCTTCGAGCAATCTGATACAGTCCCTCTATCACTCGCACCTACAGATTTTTTCTTCCCCCCCCCCGGCCTTTTAGCTACCTAGGAACCAATCGGGGCAGGTCACCTTTGACATTCGTAACGCGTCACCATCGCACAGACCATTCAGTTATTTGTTCCCAGCCAAATCTCACTCTGCGCACGCAGACACACACACACACACACAGACGCGCTGTCTCTCACACACGCACACCCCATTTCCAAACCTTTCCCCCGCTACTGCCCGAACAAAGTAGCAGTGTGAACATGGAAAGCCAAGGGCTTTACTAACTTGTTTTTAAAAACAATTTCTTCCGCAGCCCTTGGTTTCAAGACTATCTTTTATGTTTGTCTATTTAAGTCCACTTGTCCAAACTACAGAAAATAAATGTAATGGGCTCGAAAACCAGGGGAACCCAATGAGTTTACTCATTTCAGGACCTCTTCTTAAGTGTGTAAGAGCGAAACTCACTTGAATCGCAAATCTAAGGCAGGTTTTTAATCAGGAAGGGGAATCGAGGGTTGTGGGGAAGGGGGGGAATTGAGGAAAGGCAGGAAAGTGGGAATTGAGGATGATCCGATCGGCAATGATTGTGTTAAACGCCGTAGCGGACCAGATGGGCCAAATGGCCAACTTCTGCTCCTACGCCTTATGTCATAGCTGACACAGCGAAGGCACGGTGGCACAGTGGTTAGCGCTGCTGCCTCACAGTGCCAGGGACCCGGGTTCGATTCCACCTTCGGGGTGACTGTCTGTGTAGGGTTTCCTCCAGGTGGTCTGGTTTGCTCCCACAGTCCAAAGATGTGCAGGTTGGGGTGGATTGGCCGTGCTAGATTACCCATAGTGCCCAGGGATGCGCAGGTTAGGGTGGATTGGCCGTGCTAAATTACCCATAGTGCCCAGGGATGCACAGGTTAGGGCGGATTGGCCGTGCTAAATTACCCATGGTGCCCAGGGATGTGCAGGTTAGGGTGGGTTGGCCATGCTAAATTGCCCAGGATGTGCAGGTTATGGTGGATTGGCCACGGGAGGAAATGCAGAGTTACAGGGACAGGGCGTGGTGCTCTTCCAAGTGTCGGCATGGACTCGACGGGCTGAATGGCCGGCTTCCGCGCTGTAGGCTGGTGGCACTATGGGCCGAAGGGTAGATTTAAGGTATGGGGCAAGGAATGCAAGTTGGGAAGGGGTGCGGGGTGGGGGGTGGGAAACTCTCAAGATTCTGGAACTGGGTGCCGTGGGGAGGCAGTGGAAGCAGATATTATAGTGACCTTTTAAAGGGCGTCTTGAGAAATACATGAATAGGATGGGAATAGAGGGATACGGTCCCTGGATGGTTAGCCGGGGTGAGGGTTTTAGTTGTGACGGGCAGCATGTCGGTGCAGGCTTGGAGGGCCAAATACGTGCGCCGTAATGTTCTTTGGTGCGAATGGGCACTGCCCTGCAGTGAGCTGGCATAGTGAATACCCAATAATCAGGCTTTGCGTTGCAGATACCAGCTGGTGACTACCACTCGGTGTACACTATATCGGAAGAACCCTCCTGTTACATGTACATTTACGTCAACACTACCATGGTGCAGTTTGAGAAAAATTACACCCGTTTGGTGGAGCTCCAGGAGAAGATCAAGAACGGGACAGGTACGTTCGGGGCCAAAGTTTGGAAACAGTTGGAATTCGGGAAAGTAGACATCCAAATCTATCGATGGGGTTGGCGCTGCGGGTTTTCACCGCGTTTTCCGCCATGTTTTTTTTCCTCCTCCGCGTTCCCTTTTGTTTTCTCCCTCCTCCCTTGGTCATTGGGGAGTTGCTGAGGGGCCTCAGCTTTGGTCGCAAGTCAAGTGTTTTTCTCTCCCCACCCTTTAGAGACGGAGGAGATTTCGCCCGAGCTGCAGACGTTGCTGAACGGGAGCTCGGAGGACGCCAACGTCACGGACCCCTTGCTGGCGGCATTCGTGCACCGACGGCGCAGGCAGGAGGAGTACGAGCGGAGGAAAAACGTGACGGTGGTCGACAGGCTCATCCGCTTCGCCCAGAAGAAGCACCAGACCTTCCGCAGGAGGTGAGCGGCTCGACAGTGGCACGGCCTGCCTGCCTGCTCGTGACTCGGCGTCGGACGATGGGCTTTTCCCGAACAGCCTCTGCTTTGTGACGTGAGGCTCGATCCTGGCCTGGTCGAACAGCATGCTACGGCCTCTGCTTGCCTTTGCCAGATGCTGTTTTACTTTCCCGCCCGCTGCACCCGGGAAAGTGATGGGCCCCGGGGCATTATTTCAAACTGCGACACAATCGGGGGTGGTGGCGGGGGGGGGGAAGTGATGGCCTAGCGGTCTTATCACTAGACTGTTCTATCCAGAGAGCCGGATAACATTCCGGGTTCGAATCCCGCCACGGCAGATGGTGGAATTTGAATTCCAATAAAATATCTGGAATTAAGAGTCTAGTGATGACCGTGAATCCATTGTCAATTGTTGGGGAAATCCTATCCGGTTCACTAATGCCCTTTAGGGAAGGAAACTGCCATCCTTACCTGGCCTGGGCCTACATGTGACTCCAGACCCACAGCAATGTGGTTGACTCTTAACTGCCCTCTGGGCAATTAGGGATGGGCAATAAGTGCTGCCCTAGCCAGCGACGCCCTCATCCCGTGAATGAATGAAGATTTAATCCCCTGAACCATTCTCCGATCAGCGTCAAATTTGCTGCCGATCTCTCCTCTCTCGCCCTGTGCAGTGTGAAATGTCGGGCCAGTTGAAACTCGGGGTACTAAGAACAAATTCTGCTTTCCTTGCGATCTTTTTTCGCCCCAACCGTTGCGCTACCCTCCCTCGAGCATCGCCGCAGAATTTAAAAAGTATTTAGGAGTGCCGCCACTAGCTTTGTGAGAGAACAAGGTGGTGGGGCTGGATGAACACAGCAGGCCAAGCAGCATCATAGGAGCAGGAAGGCCGACGTTTCGGGGCTAGACCCTTCTTCGGAAACCCCGTTTTCAAACCACGTTTCCGTTGTGCTTTTTCCCCCACTTGCAGCATCCTCATGACTGGCTACGCGATACGAAACCTGCTATTCGGACGACCCCCCCTGGAGCAGTTGGCCGAAGAGCTGGAGTACGCAAACATGAAACTTTATGAGAACTCGGACCCTGAAGCCCAGATGAAGGCCTGGCCTAAGGTGGAGGATCACGCCGAACTGTGACGAAGCTCACAAACCCATCAAAACCACCACCCCCCCACCCCCCGCCTCAAGCTTCTCGAAATCAAGGCTTCCACGAGCGAACTCGCAGAAGAAGCCTTGAACTCGAAAAAAACCTTGAATTTTTTTTTATTATTAAACAACAGATGGAACTTCATATGTTTTGTTTGTGGGGGTAAACCTTTCACTGTGGCGTATGCCGACAGAGCAAATTTTCAGCCCGTCGAAGATGGGGCTCTCTTTTTTTCAATTTTACGCAGCGCACGTGTACCTTTAACCGAAGCTAAATACCGCGGCTGTCGGAAATCTGAAGTTTTAAAAGCAGGAAGTGTGGGGAACATGTGGCAGTTTGGGCTGTGTCTGCGTGGAGAGGCCGTTTCTCATCGGGGAGAAAGCAGGAGAATGGGGTTGAGGAACTTGTTAGCCATGATGGAATGGCAGAGGAGGCTCGATGGGCCGAATGCCCTAATTTCTGCCCCTATGTCTTCTAGTCTTAACATTTCCCAGTGGTTAATACTTCTGTTTTGTCAGAAATTGAAAAAAGAATACCTCATCCTGAGGTGTTTATTTCAAAAAGAAACTTCATACAAGCGCAGTCCCTGCTGTTCCCGTTGTCAGAGAGGGCACGGAATGAATTCCATGATCTTCGATGCCAAGAGTGAGCCACTAATCCTGAACTGGTCAAGTGGTACAGGGCATTGGTTAGGGCCACTTTCTGTGTTCAATTCTGCTCTCCCTGCTACAGGAAGGATGTTATGAAACTTGAAAGGGTTCAGAAAAGATTTACGAAGATGTTGCCAGGGTGGGAGGGTTTGAGCTACAGGGAGAGGCTGGGGGCTGTTTTCCCTGGAGCGTCAGAGGCTGAGGGGTGACCTTATAGAGGTTTGTAAAATTATGAGGGGCATGGATAGGGTGAATTGACAAGATGCGGCAAGCGGCCCTCTTGTTTTCAGCGGCGGGTGTGTGGAGGGAACGCGAGCCAGGAAGAAACAGATAAATTCGGGCATTGGCTAAACCCGAGAAACCACACGTGTAGTGTCTCCCACCCGTCCTCCTCCTCTAACCAAAAAAGACTGTCTTGAGGGTCGGTAAGGTAAGGCTTTTTTAAAATTCTTCTTCTGGAAATCTAGAGTAGAGGGAATGAAAGCTCGGGCAGTTGCATGCTCGTCTTGCAGGATGTGGGAGGTAAGGGTCACTGCTGGTGTCCCCTCTGACTTCACCTGCGAGAAGTGCACCCAACTCCAGCTCCTCCCAAACCGTGTTAGGGAACTGGAGCTGGATGAACTCCGGATCATTCGGGAGGCTGAGGGGGTGATAGAGGGGAGTTACAGGGAGGTGGTCACACTCAAGGTACAGGAAAAAGGTAGCTGGGTGACTGTCAGGAAGGGGAAAGGGAATAGGCAGACAGCGCAGGGATCCCCTGTGGCCATTCCCCTCAATAATAAGTATACCGTTTTGGATACTGTTGAGGGGGACAACCTACCAGGGGAAGGCCATAGCGGACAGGTCTCTGGCACTTGAGCCTGACCCTGTGACACAGAAGGGAAGTGGGGAGAATAGGAGAGCAATTGTAGTGGGGGATTCGATAGTAAGAGGCACGGACAGGTGGTTCTGTGGATGTGAACAAGATGAAAGGATGGTATGTTGCTTCCCGGGTGCCAGGGTCCGTGATGTCTCAGATTGTGTCTTCAAGATCCTTAAGGGGGAGGGTGAGCAACCAGCAGTCATGGTACATATCGGTACCAATGACATAAGTAGAAAAAGGACTGAGAATGTGAAAAACAAGTACAGGGAGTTAGGGTGGAAGCTGAAGTCCAGGGCAAACAGGGTAGTTATCTCTGGATTACTGCCACGTCCACGTGATAATGAGGTAAGAAATAGGGAGAGAGTGCAGCTAAACACTGCAGGGCTACAGGGCTGGTGTAGGAGGGAAAGCTTCCATTATGTGGATAATTGGAGCACATTCTGGGGAAGGTGGGACCTGTACAGTAAGGACGGGTTGCACCTGAACCGGAAGGGCACAAATATCCTGGGAGGGTGGTTTGCTCGAGCTGTACGGGATGGTTTTAACTAGTTTGGCAGGGGGTGGGGAACCGGATTTATAATTCGGAGGATGAGATATTCGGCCTTCCGACAGGCACAACAGGGAGTGAGATGGTTTATAAAGAAATGCGGTTGATGGAGCGTAATTGTGGACACAGGGATGGTTTGAAGTGTGTATACTTCAATGCTAGAAGTATCAGAAATAAGGCGGATGAACGTAGAACATGGGTTGGTACTTGGAACGACGATGTTGCGGCCATTACCGAAACTTGGGGAACTCAGGGACAGGAATGGTTGTTGGAAGTTCCGCGATTTAGATGCTCTAAAAGAAATAGAGAGGGTGGAAAAAGAGGTGGGGGAGTGGCATTGCTAGTCAGGGCTAGTATAGCAGCTACTGAAAGGCAGTTCGAGAATGATACGTCTACAGAGTCAGTTTGGGTTGATGTCCGGAACAAGAAAGGAGCAGTCACTTTGTTGGGGGATTTCTACAGACCCCCTACTAGTTGCAGAGAAGTGGGGGAGCAGATTGGGAGGCAGATACTGGAAACGTGCAGAAGTCACAGGGTTGTAGTCATGGGTGACTTCAACTTTCCAAATATTGATTGGAAACATTTTAGTTGTAATAGTTTAGATGGAGCGGATTTTGTCCAGTGCGTTCAGGAAGGATTCCTGACAGGATGTAGGTAGGACCAACACGAGGAGAGGCCACTTTGGATTTGGTGCTTGGCAATGAACCGGGCCAAGTGTTAGACCTGTTGGTAGGAGAGCATTTTGGTGGTAGCGATCATAACTCTGTTACTTTTACAATAGTCATGGAAAAGGATAGGTACATACAGCAGGGTAGGGTTTATAATTGGGGGAAGGGTAATTAGAATTCTGTTAGGCAAGAACTGGGTAACATAAATTGGGAACAGACGCTGTCAGGGAAAAGCACTATTGAAATGTGGAGATTGTTTAAGGAATGAATACTGCGTGCACTTGATATGTTTGTCCCTAGCAGGCAGGGAAGATGTGGTCGAGTGAGGGAGCCTTGGTTCTTGAACGGAAAAGGCTCTAGGGGGATACAAGTTAGCCAGGAAGGAGCTGAAGAAAGGGCTTAGGAGAGCTATTAAGGGGGTATGAGAATACCTTGGCAGATAGGATCAAGGAAACCTCCAAGGCTTTTTACACATATGTGCAGAACAAGAGAATAACCAGAGAAAGGGTAGGGCCGACCAAGAATTGTAAAGGGAATTTGTGCACAGAGCCTAAAGAGATAGGAGAGGTCCTTAATGAATACTTTTCTTCGGTATTCACAACTGAGAGGGACCTAGTTGTAGAGGAGGACAGTGTGAAACAGGCTGGTTGGCTAGAGGGGGTTCGTGTTAGTAAAGATGTGCTAGGAATTCTGAGCAAGTTGAAGATAGATAAGTCCCCCAGGCCTGATGGGATTTATCCAAGGATTCTATGGGAAGCGAGGGACGAGATCGCAGGGTCTTTGGCGATGATCTTTTCGTTCTCACTGTCCACGGGTATAGTGCCGGAAGTTTGGAAAGAGGCAAGCGTCATCCCCTTGTTCGAAAAAGGGAACAGGGATAACCCCGGAAATTACAGACCAGTTAGTCTTACGTCAGTGGTGGGAAAATTATTGGAAAGGGCTCTGAGAGACAGGATTTTTGATCACTTGGAAAGGCACAGTTTGATTCGTGATAGTCAGCATGGATTAGTGAGGGGTAGATCATGCCTCACCAACCTTATTGAATTCTTTGAAGAGGTGACCAAACACGTGGATGAAGGTGGAGCAGTGGATGTGGTACGTAAGACTAACTGGTCTGTAATTTCCGGGGTTATCCCTGTTCCCTTTTTGAAGCTTGTGAAATCCACATTGATACCATTGGGCTGCAGGGTTCCCAGGCTGAATATGATTTGCTGTTCCTGCAGCCTTCAGGTGGCATCATTGTGGCATTGCAGGAGGCCCAGGATGGACATGTCGTCTGAGGAATGGGAGGGGGAGTTGAACTGAGGTGCAGTTGTTTGTTGCGAACTGAGCGCAGGTGTTCTGCAAAGCGGTCCCCAAGCCTCCGCTTGGTTTCCCCGATGTAGAGGAGGCCACAACGGGTACAGCGGATGCAGTATACCACATTGGCAGATGTGCAGGTGAACATCTGCCTGATGTGGAAAGTCTTCTTGGGGGCCTGGGATTGGGGTGAGGGAGGAGGTGTGGGGGCAGGTGCAAGTCCTGCTCTGTTTGGATCTACACTGCACCAACATCTTCAGGAGGCGTGAAAGCTGGCATTGTGCAATCACCTGTGAACATCCCATTTTCTGACCTTTATGATGATTTTAAAGACTTCATAGGATGTGGGCATCGCTGGCTGGGTCAACATGTTACCCATCCAGAACGTGCTGATTGAATGGCTACAATCTCATATGGTGTGGGGATACCCGCAATAGTAATGGAGATGGAGGTCCAGGGTTTTAACCTGGTGCCCCTGAAAGATTGGCGATCGTATTTCCAAGTTAAGATGGTACATGCCTTTGAGGGGATCTTGTAGGTAGTGGTGTTCCCATGATGCTGATGGACCTTGCCCCTTCAGGATGGTAGTGGTTGTGTGTTTGGTAAGTCCTGACTAAGGAGCCTTGAAGAATTTCCAAGTTGCATCTTTGTAGATAGTACACAAGAGATCAAGGGAAGGCCATTGACGAAGCTGCTGAAGAGTGGAGATGGTTGATTGCCAACATCTTTATGTGTGACCTAACCAAATAAGAGATTCTCCCCCTGTCATTTCCAGTTTTGCTACAGCTCCTTGATAACCAAGAACTAGGAGCACACGTAGGCAATTCATCCCCTTAGCTGAAAACAATGACCTCTCATTCTAGATTCCCCACTAGGGGAAATGTTGTGTGTTGTCAATCCCCTTTTGACATCTTATAAATCTCCATTGGATCTGTCATTCTTCTCCAGTCTTGAGAGTACAGGTCTAATCAGTTGAACGCAGCCTCAGTGCTGAGGGCATTCACTCTTAACTCATGTTTGAGCCAAGGCCGTAATGCAGTCAGGAGTCGAGTGGCCCTGGCTGAACCCAAATTGGGTGTTGCTGAAAATGTGCCACTTGATCACACCTTCCATTACCTGACTGATGATTGAGAGTGGACTGATGAGCCTGGGTAGATTTGTCCTGCTTTGTGTGTACAAGACAGACATTTCCCACATTTGCACGTAACTGCACGCGAACAACTTGGCTAGAGCACGTCTTCAATACTGTCATAACGTTGTCAACACGAATAAACTTTATGCAGTAGCCACTCTCGGAGATAGTAGGAACTGCTGATGCTGGAGTCTGAGAGAACAAGCTGTAGAGCTGGATGAACGCAGCAGGCTAAGCAGCATCAGAGGAGCAGGAAAGCTGACGTTTTGGGCCCAAAATGTCAGCTTCCCTGCTCCTCTGATGCTGCTTGGCCTGCTGCATTCATCCAACTCTACACCTCATTAGCCACTTACCTCTTAACTGTTTGAAATCGTATGGAGTTGGCCGCAGACTAACATCTGAGATCCCAGGGGCCTAGACAGAGGCTGAGATAGATTATCCACCTGGCACTTCTGGCTGCCTATTGTTACAAATGCTTCTGTCTTACCTTTTTCCAGTGAGACATTAAGGGTTTCCTCATTATTAAGGAGTACCTGCCTCCAAGCATCCATTCAGAATGTGCCATTCTGCAGATCTGTTCTATCACTTGCTGCTTAAGCTATTATTAAGCGTTTGGTGGCTTCAACAATTTTGAAGATGTGTTTTGAAGTTTCATCTCATTTATAGCAGTGACACCGATACACAAGGCGTTGATAGTGAAGGCACGGCTTCATCTTCACAAAGACACAGTGATGGGCGCATGAGAATCATTCCAACTGAGGCTATCTAATCCATCTACATCATTACCTGTTATTTCAGCATAGCGCTACACATGTCTCAAACTGCTCACCTCAATTCCTTCTGAGGTACTGATCAAGCTCCCCTCCATTGCAAGGGCACAAAACCAAGTCCCTTGGATTCCCATCCACACCTTTTACCCAAAACCTTACACCTCATGGGTTGGGGCTTCCTGTGGATTCTCCTCCCTTGTACTCGTTGACATAGTGAAGGACTAAACACACTTCATTTTGGGGTGGGGGGGGGGGGGGGGAAGAGAGGAAGAAAGGGAGAAGAGCTTTTCAAAGAATTCATAAGCCACTGGAGACATGTTTCAATTCCTCCCTGAAATGACCAGTCAATTGGATTACACTGTCAATCCTCTTCATAAAAATTTCAAGAAGGTCCACAGAACTAATGGCTTAGTTGTTCAGTAAATTGCAGCCTTGATACCCACATCCTCTTAAAAAAACCCACCCTATCCTGCAAAACAAACTTTTTACATTCCTCCATGAAATTACATCAATGCTACTGTACTCCTACATGGCAGTATTTCCTTAATTAAAGGCTAGCATACCATTTGCTTAAAGCATTGGCTTTCACCGTCCCCACTATTACATCATTCCCTAGCTCCCATCACTTCTCAGGCAGGGTCACAGAACCAGAGATGGTAACGGAGATAACAAGATGTGGGGCTGGATGAACACAGCAGGC
>JAHRHZ010000122.1:1595344-1607626 GCA_024137785.1 Ginglymostoma cirratum | reverse complement strand
ACAGCTGCTGCCATGGAATCCCTAGTGTGAAAACAGGCCCTTTGGCCCAACAAATTCACACTGATCCTCAGAACATTGCACCCAGACCCAGCCCACTATGCTACACATCCCTTAACACTACAGGCCAATCCACCCTAACCTGCACATCTTTGGACTGTGGGAGGCAGCCAGAGCACCCAAAGAACATGCACACACTACACAGACAGTCACCTGAGGGTGGAATTGAACCCAGGTCCCCTGGCACTGTGAGGCAGCAGTACTAACCACTGAGCCACAATGACAACTCTTCTTCACCAGTGTTTCAGATTTCCAGCATCTGCAACTCTTGCATTTCTATATTTCATAGTTCAAGTTGTGGTAGCTTGTAAATAGCAGAGTTCCAGCCACCAATTCTTGCATTAACCACCTTTGTTTTGTCCACTAGCCAGTCCTCAATCCATCTGTTAGATATTTCTAGATAACCTATTCAAAATGTGTATCTAAGAGTTCAAGTCATCCTATGATCACAGGATAAATGGGGCCTAATCTCAGTAAACATTGACATTGTAAAGTCTTAGTCTCCAAACTGGTAAATGCAAATACTTTTACCTATCTTGTTCCTGAAAGCACACTGACTCTCACTGGTAGGTATCAGATCCCTAACTAGGGCCCTATCGTAAACCTGTTAAGAGGGGATCACGACACATCATAACATCTCACCTGATGCAAAATGGGTGTGGGTAATGGTGGACAGACAAACACTCCCACAGACACAACCCCCCCCACCTTCACTACTGCCAAAACAGTTACAAGTCAGTTGTAACTCCCTACAGAGTCCACCTTTACAGAAGCTAAACCCAAGAAATAAACTTCATTTTGCATTCCGCTACAGAAGCTGAAAGTTTGCATTTTAACTTCTCCATTTATAATTTCCCCACACTGACTGACCTCACTATGAAGGACTCTCCTCCTCACCTTCTCCCCCTGCCAGAGAGCTAGCAACGCTCAGCTGAAACCACCAATTACATCTCTAGTGACAACCATCCTAGGCCTGCATGATTGGCAACTATAACTGGAAATCACCTTGTTCTACAGGAAGGAGAGCATTTCCTAAATCAACCTTTTCAGAGAGGTTATTGTTAGGCATGGTGTGATTCTAACCCAGTGCGCCACAAAAGCACCATCTACCTAAACTAAAAGATCTTGTTTCAGAGGATATCAACTCTATTGATGCTCCCCCACCCCTAGCTCTGGTTATCAGCTCACCAATTTTAAGGGTACTCCTGCAGAACAACAATGAACCAGCTCAGTGAGCCAACCAACCTCAATTCCCTCTAATCTTATTTTAAAAAACATACTTCGCCCCACCCTCTCAAGGCTTGAAATCAATAGTCTGCATCAAGGGTTCAGTGAATCGATTTTCACATCCATTCTCTACTGGGTTTTGGGAATGGAAGTATTTTCAACTGTTATCTACTCAGTTGTTTGTACAAAATGCATCACTTACCCTGTAAAATCTGAATAACTACAACACTTCCAACAATTTTATCTACTGCGCTATCACCAAAGTAGATTTCCCCGGTTCCCTCCTTTGGATGTTAATGGATGACTGAACAGTAACATGTAGATATTGTATGCATGCCAAGGTCAAGAAATTTGTTCCATTTAACAGGAACAAAGTTTTAACTACCTATACTTTGAGACAGAGCAGATTCAGTTTGCAGTCAAGATGAAATGTGTTTTACACTGAGGCAAGTTACAAGGTAGAAGCAAAACTTGAGGCTCACAGCAGTAATCAGGCCACAATTGCAGTCTGGATTCAACAGAGCAGCATCCAATGGTAACAGGCTCAGTGGTCAACACTGCCGCCTCACAGCACCAAGGACTCGGATTCAATTCCGCCCCTGGGTGACTGAGTTTGCAATCTGTCTGCATGGATTTCCTCCCATGAACGTGGGGGTTAGATGGACTAGCCATGTTAAATTGCCAGTGTCTGGGGGACTCAAGAACAGGCCAAATGGCCTGCTTTCACACTGTAGGTATTGTATGTGATGATGCTTGGATTTATTAGGAGATACTGCTAGGTAGAGTTGTGTATAGTGCATGTTCTCAGTCCAGTTTAAAAAAGTAGTCATGAGACAAGTACAGTTTATATGGAGAACCTAGCACTTTATTGAGATCTCAGCATTTGGACTTCTGATAACAGACATACGTAATAACTGCCAAGTTACAAAAAGGCACTTGCCGATCACAGCAGTGGCAGAGGGCATGTAAACAGGCTGGCTTCTCTGTACAACACCAGCCAAGAGGCCCTTCACCAAACTGCCGCACTCGCCTGCCCCTGTGTTTAACACCAACCAGACCCCCTTGTAGGTTGAGCCCAAGGGATTTCTGTAGGACACCTCAGGCCTACCAGGGATACTGGGACTGAAGGAATTGCAATATATATCTTAAAAAAAATATGGTATCTTTTAAGCTGCCAACTGAGACAGTGGCTTCTCTGTAACTACGCCAAGTCTCAGAATAAATAGGAACGTAATATTATTCAAGTATGAAGGTTAGATTCCTTGAGCCATCACCTTGCTGGCTTCTCTGTATCGACACCAGCTTTCACAATGGCTGCAATATCCATCTGTCTGAAACTCAGGAGCTCATTGTGCAGTTATGGATTAATTCCTTAGAAGAGAAAGAGACAGTACCAAAAGTGTGCAACCCACAGGCCTTAGGGAACAGACCTTGACCCCTAGGGAGGTCTGGGCCACCAAGGACCTGTACAAAGAAAATAAAAAAGAGTAAAGAGTTTAAAAATGAGGTTTGGCTAGTGCAGAAACAACAATGCATAGCTGTTGTCAATTCCTTAAAAACCCTTTTTGCTTAAAAATCATTACGTACGTCCTTCAAGAAAAACAAGGGGGGTGGGGGAGCGGAGAGGAAATTAAAACTGGTCACTAATCCAAAAACAGGACTGCACGTTTAAGTGTCCAGGACATCAAGTTACATTAAAGGGTTGGAACCACACAATAAGCACCATTACTAGATGCACCCCAAAATCTGGGTACAGCACTGACAATAGGTTATCACTTCCATGTATAAGCAATACTACATACAGGTTTCATTTGGGAAATGGTATGCAGAAAAGCAGTCTTGCAGACTAGGGTTACAAGCTGTAACTGGGACACTGTAGTGTCTGGTCATCCAAACCCCCAACTAGAACATGGCAATTCAAATTTTGATCCCCCAAGTTCATGGTCCCTCTTTCAACCCTTGCCCGGCTAAACAAAACTACACATTAGCGATGCAGTGGCTAGCACATGGATGGTGGGGTGGGGTGGGGTGGGGTGGGGTAGGGTTTAAGGACAAAGCTCTGTAACAGAAGGGCAGGGAGAGGAAGAAGATCCCGTGACTAGCAGTGTATGGATTTATGGGAGGACAGGATATATGGAAAGGGGTCTTTCTCCCCGAGAGCCTGCAGCTTCTCTGTATTATACACCAACAGGTCTGGGGAGAAAGACTTTACACTCAGTACTTAAGTTTTTTAGGCACTTCCCAGGGGAAGCTATCCCTACCGAAGTGGCCATAGGCTGCCGTCTTCTGGTAAATTGGTTTCTTCATATTCAGGTCCCTGGAAAACACATTCAGAAGTTGTGACTTTCCCCCTACAAAATTTTTGTTTCCTTTAAACCAACTGCATTTCACTATCCCCCAACACCATTTACCTGACAATAACACCAGGACGAAGGTCAAAATTCTTCTTCACCACCTCCAACAGTTCCTTCTCACTCATTTCTGATGTCCCATAGGAAAAGATGGAAACAGAGAGAGGGTGTGCCACTCCAATGGCATAGGATACCTACAAATAGAGAGTAAACATTACCCCTAATAGTACTTAAGGCCACACACTGACTAGCACCAGAAGTGGTCACCAGAACCAAGACGGAGGGTTTGGTGGCACATTGACCACGAGTAAATCTTGATACAATCACACTGGACAACAAATCTGCAGTGGGAGTCCAGTCTAGTTCCCCATCACATACCTCAAATTATGGGTATTATGGATAGACCCCAATATTAAATTTAAACCATACTTGGAAGAGAAGCTCTGGAGTCATGACTGTTGACGTTCTCCAGCATTACCTTGCCTCACTTTATGTGGATCTTTATCACCTAATAAAAAGACGGACTAAATAACGGCAGTCATTTGTAACTCCCATCACCAGCCAACCGCCAGACAAACAAAGTTTTAAAAAAATTAGCTCATTGGTCAACTCCTGTTCCACTCCCAACTCAAAGTCCGTGGTAATGATTCAGTATCGAGGTGTTCAGGAAGTTCTGGTTACTAGCAAACCCAGCCCCGTTGCAACACCAAACAGAGGAAGCTGTCAACAACTCACCTGCACGAGGACACGTCGGCACAGGCCAGCCTTTACCAGAGACTTGGCAACCCATCGAGCAGCATAGGCAGCAGAGCGATCCACTTTGGTGTAGTCCTTGCCAGAGAAAGCACCACCCCCGTGTGCACCCCATCCACCATAGGTATCAACAATGATCTTTCGCCCAGTGAGGCCCGCATCTCCCTGTTTTGAGAGGTTTTGGTTTTTTTAAGTCTCAGTCATCAGAACAAACCCGAACGCTTGCCAGTACTGTCACTAGGATTGCAGCAAAGCTGTGACATGCATGACTCTCTCTACCATTGCAAACAAAGAGTGGGCCTACAGACTGCTGGAGTACATTCTACTAGTTCACAGGTGTTTACAAAAACTGAGCTGCAAGTCAAGTACACTGGGCACAACTTGTACACGTGACAATGTACATGTGTAAATTTATCATTTGCCAGTCAGCAGCCTTGGCCACACATTTAAGCTTTTACTTTAGGCTGTAAGTAGCCGTTTGAAAAGTAGTGGCTGTTTTGAAGTTACAGCAAAACTAAAAAGAGCCAAGCCAACAGCCCACACCCTTCACCTCCATTCAGCAAGGGAAATCATGCAACTGAGTCTAAGTGGTCAAGCCCAAAGTCTCTAGTTAGCTCAGTCAAGGCAGCGTTAAGGTACTTGCAGGTTGGGGAAATGTGTTGGAAGCAGAAATGCCTCCCGTCAGCAAGCACCAAGGGAAAGCAATGGATTTTGGCTGCAAATGGAGAATAGAAATGCCTCAGCAGTGATGGATAGGCAAGCAGCAGAGTGCAGGGACAAGCTCAAACATCACACTGTTAGCTCGTGGAAAGAGAAGAGAAGCAGCGCGAGCTTTCCAGTGCATGCAGAAAACTCAGCTTCAGGAAACTAATCTAAAGACTGCACACTTCAGTCGTTTCAGAAGGCCTGCACAAAAGTACACCAGCTCTAGCCAACCTGTGGTCCACCAATAACAAAACGTCCACTGGGCTGCAGGTGGTAGATGGTCTCATCATCCAGGTACTTGGAGGGCACAACAGCTTTGACAACCTTGTCCTTCAGAGCATCCCTCATCTCATCCAGGGGAACCTCTTCATCATGCTGTACAGAGATCACGATGGTGTGCACACGGATAGGAATAACAGCACCATGATCCTGCAGGTACTGCACCGTTACCTGCACAAAGACGAGAAATGCAACAAACATCACTGACAGCCACCGAATTTCAACATTGCACAGAAATATGCAAAAGGTTCGTTGGGTATCTGAACCTGCAGTCAGTCCAAGCAAAGTCACCTACAGTCAGTCCAAGCAAAGTCACCTACAGTCAGTCCAAGCAAAGTCACCTACAGTCAGTCCAAGCAAAGTCACCTACAGTCTCAGTGCAAATCATGTCTATCCAGGCAGTCAGAGGTGGTGGCAAAGATCAGAGTCCGAGAGTGTCAAACAACAAAAACTGCATGATTGACAGCAGCTTCCTTGAAGAAAATAAAAAATATCAAATGGAACTGCTACCAGCCCAAAGTCACTGCACTTAACGTAAGCTCACCTGAGTTTTGCAATCCGGCCGGAGCCAGGGCAGAGTGCCATTGCGTCGCAACTCTGCCATCTTAGCGTTCAGTTTGTGAGCAAGAACAATAGTCAAGGGCATGCACTCTTCAGTTTCATCGGTAGCATAACCAAACATAAGACCCTGGGGGTGGGGGAGAAAGAAAATTTTAAGAGTTTAGTTTTACACAAACCCACTCACAGGTTACAGCATTTCAAAATTATGTGGCTGAACTTACTTGATCACCAGCACCAATATCCTCCTCATTCCTATCCAAGTGAACACCCTGTGCAATATCTGGGGACTGCTGCTCCAGAGCGACTAAAACGTTGCAGGTCTTATAGTCAAAGCCTGTAAACGCAGGAGTTCACAGTCACCACACATTTAAGACGGCACAACTGCAGAAGCCAAGAAATAGTGATTGTGACAAACCTTTTGAAGAATCATCGTATCCAATATGTTTGATGGTATCTCTCACGACCTTCTGATAATCAACAGATGCCCGGGAAGTAATTTCACCACACAGGAGAATCATACCAGTCTTTGCAACAGTTTCTGCAAATAATAACAAGATCACAGTTATCAGAGTCACGAATATCTCTTCTCACCAACAACCACCCCCCTCCAATCATGAACAAGCTGTTCAAACAAAGTTCCTTAATGTAACTATTAAGTGCATTTTGAAAATTTACGTCTGCAATTAAATCAGCGCAAGAAACCAGCTGCAGTGTGACAGCCTTGAGTCTGAATTTATCGAGAAGGTCGCACTCACATTTCAGATGTTTCCATTGATGGCATTAATAAAAATATTAGAACATCAGTAACTTACCACAAGCAACTTTGGCATCAGGATCTTGTTTGAGATGGGCATCCAAAACAGCATCACTAATCTGATCGCAGATTTTATCTGTAAGAAGAACTGGCTTTCAGTTGACAAATCAGCAGCCATAATCAATACCCTCCAAATACTGTATCCGTCCCAACATTTTCCTTGTGATTCTCAGATGTCAATGCCACATATTACTCCAAATTAGCCACATTCCACAGGGTTAAACTGGAAGCTGGCAATGCACTTTCAGACATTCAAGAGCCAAAAGGAAGTATTATCACCAATCTTCCTTCTACTACAAATCCCTCTGCATAAAACTTGCTGCAAATGCACAAAAGGTTGTACTGAATTCAAGATAAGCCTTGCTACAAAAGATCAACCAGCCTCAGACCATGTGGTGAAGCCGCATTAAACCCACCACGTCAGTTTGACTGAATCATGCAACAACAAAACCAAAGTCTGGGGCACAAACTGCCAAGATGAGAAAAGAAACAAAAACAAGTTGCTGAAAAAGCTCAGTGGGTCTGACAACATCTGTTGCAAGAAATCAATTAATGCTTTGGGTCTCGTGACCCTCTTGGACTCTGTCAATCCTGATTTCTTGTAGAATGCCTGGTGTGGAAGCCAGCCATTTGGCCCACCAACCCCCTGAACAGCATCCCATCCAGACCCACCCCATCACTGCATTTTCCACCCTAAAGTCTATGGGGCAATTTAGCACAGTCAATCCACCTAACCTGCACATCTTTGGGCTGTGGGAGGCACCCAGAGGAATCCTGCGCAGGTTATGTGGGAGAACGTGCGAACTCCACACAGATGCCCAAGGGTGGAATCTGACCTGGGTCCCTGGCATCGTGAGGCAGCAGTGCCAACCAGTGCTAGCAGCACTGTTTTGCTGACGCTGAGCCTTTCCAGCCACTTCTTTTGTTCTTTGATTTACAGCATCTGCGTTTTTTTTCCCTTTTTAATGAAGCGAGAGAGGGTTCGCAAGCACTTGCGAGTCAAAGTTTAGGCAAGACGGAGACTTAGTGATGCCTACTGCAATCAAAGTGACTGCGCGCGCACACAATTCTGCCCTCATCAAAGCAAGGACTCTACCCACAAGTTTAGACGAATGAAAGGTGATTTCATTGAAACAAGCACGGTGGCTCAGCAGTTAGCACTGCCGCCCTACAGCGCCAGGAACCGAGGTTCAATTCCACCCTTGGGCGACTGTGTGGAGTTTGTACATTCTCCCCGTGTCTGCTTGGGTTTCCTCCCACAGTCCAAGGGCGTGCAGGTTAGGGTGGAGTGGCCACACTAAAGGTTACACACGGGGAAATGCAGGAGTAGGGGCAAAGCGAGTGGGAGGGACAGTACGGACACGTTGGGCTGAATGGCCCGTTTCCACACTGTAGGGAATCTATGATTCTCAAAGGGCTTGACAGGGTCAAGGTTGATTGGGCAGAGAGTCATGGGAGAGTCTAGGGCCACACGGCATAGCCTCAGTACAAAGGGATACCAACTGCAGACTGAGATAAGGCACAGTCCTCGCATAGAATTAAGGCCGAAGGGTCAGGCTCGGACATGAAGGTGGTGCCAAGGAACATGGAGACGAGGGGGCACTACGACCGCGGGGCGGGCGAAGCAGGAGCGACTCTGATTGGAGCTGGCGACCATCGGTCATCCTGAGTGACAGGCCACCGAGACAATCGGAGTCAGGCTTGCCCGCTAAGCGGCACACGCGTTCCGGGAGGAGGAGGGGCGTACCAACGGTGGCTGAGCCCGCCTACTCCCCTCCCCCCACCCGGGAGGGGGAATGCGGCAAAATGGCGCGTCGAACGAGAGAAAGCCTGAGGAGGGCACACCGCGAGATCGATGGCGGCCACCCGAAGCCGACTGCTCTTGATTATTAATTTTTTTTTTTGTGTGTGGTTGACGGAGGGAGGGCTCTCTTTCACCCTCCCAGCGCTCGGAGCCGCCATTTCCCTCCCCAACCAACACGGCGCTGCGGCCACACGCGGCCGCCGAACATTGCCGAAGGCTGCCTCGGGTCGCCGATCCTGCCCGAAGGGGCCACGGACGGGGACGCCGAACGCGCACGAAGGGGGCCTCGAGCCGCCGAACTTGCCCGAAGGGGCCACGGACGGGGAGGCCGAACGCGCACGAAGGGGGCCTCGAGCCGCCGAACATGCCCGAAGGCAGCAGGCGCGGGCCTCCGAACGTGCCCGAAGGGGGGGGGGGTGCCTTCCTCCCCCAAATCAGCGCGCGCTTCCACCCACTCCATCCCCCTCTGAGCGCACGCGCGCGGCAGCGGCCGCCTCTCCCCCGCCATCATCACCTGGGTGCCCTTCGCCCACCGACTCGGAGGTGAACAGGAATGCCTTCTCGTCCAGCGAGGAGCAGTTCAGGCCGTTGATCTGACCGTTCATGTCTCGCGTCGGTTGTGTGCGCGCGGGGGCTTTTTTTTTCCCTTCCCTTCTGCCGTGAAAGCGAGACTTCGGGTTGCCGCTGCAGCCGTGTCTCTCTTTAATTCTTCCCCCTAACAACCACCCGCGTCCGCCGCACGCTGGATAATGGCAGCCCGCCGCCCTCCGCGCACCTTTTATAGCCACCGGCCCCGCACCACGTGGGTCTCCCCGCCGACGTTCCATCGGGCGCGACCATCTCTCCCAGCGGGTTTTTTGGGGGGGGGGTGTTGAGGGGCGTAGATCGAACCGGGGAAAAACTTCACGTTACCCTCCCGCGTCCAAGAGAGTTCTGGGTTTTTGCAGATTGGCAAATCCGTAGGACGGCTCTTCCTTCCTAGCGAAGGGTTGCGAGGGAGGGGAGATGACTCGCCGATGGGTCACTTCCACCCCCCCTCTCTTTCCTGCAATGGGAGCTGCCAGGAACCTGCCTCCCGGGGACTCCTGTCAATCATCCGGCTTTGCTACAGAATGCCGCAGTAAAGGCGCAGTCCTCTTGCATCCCCACCCTTCCCTATTGCTCCCAGACCGTAGCAGTGGCCCACATCGCCAAAGCCCAATGGGCAATTGCACATTGCAAAGCTCCCTTGCCTTTGTTTGGGACGCGTTCCTTTAGTCGCGAAGCGTGCATTTTAGTTTGCATTCTTAGCACCACCTTCCCATGCTTTTCTTCAAGTGGTTTGGAATTAGTCATAATCGCCATTGCAGTGACACGATTTCCCCACACAGCCCCGTCGCGGAAAGAGCTCGGTTTTTGCATTTAAGTTACTCAGCAAAACGTGCATCCGCCAGGCCATTTGATCCGGGTACCCGTTGCCCCTCTGCAGGATCGACCATGCATCCAGCACAATGGATCGGGCGCAGTCGATCCCAAATGCAGCTCTTGCCTTTCAGAGTGACGCCAGCAAGTCATGGGCCCGGGGGTCTCCCGAGCTTGACTTGCCTGTTTTCCCTGGTCGTTGTCTTGAGAAATTTGCAGAAAAGCTTTCTTCCCCCGAGTACACAATCCATTCCCAGCCAGCGCAGAATTTGCTTTAAAATCCGGACATGTTCCCAATGTATTCACCCCCCCCCCAATAAATCATTTTGAGGGTTTTGCCCGTGTTTGGGATAGGCATGCAGTGGGTCTAGAGCAAAGGCAGTATAATTAAGAGCAGGAAAGTCACAGCATCTTTACAATACTGTGAACAAGTGCGGAGAGACAAAAATACAATGGGGTGGGAAAAATGCTGGCCTTTATTACCTAGAGGACTGGAGTGCAAGGAGGCAGAAGTTACGCTGCATTTATACAAAAACCTTGCTTGTGGGCAGATCTGGGCACCACACCTCAGGAAAGATAGTTTGGTCGGGGAGGGCGTTGGGGGGACAACGAACACTTAAGAATGATATCTGGACTTCAGCGGTTATGTTTCGGGGAGAGATTGTACAAATTAGGCCTGTATTCTGGAGGATTTGGAACGCTAATGAGCGATCTGATCGAAGCCTTTAAGATATTAAGAGGAAAAGACGGCAGATAAACTGGTTGGCGATTCTAGAACTCGGGCGCATAGCCTGAGAACTAGGGCCAGAGTGTTTCAGCAGAGACGTTAGGAAGCCCTTTGACACACAAAGGGTGGGAGAATCTTAGTGGCACGAACAGCAGCGCTTGCTAGATCAGTTATTAAATATGGTCGAGGCCTTTTTTTAAAAGCAAAGGTGATCAGGATATTGTTCAAGGTAGATTTAGGCCACAGATCAGCCTTGATTTCATTAGACGGTGGAACAGCCTGTAGGGGCTAAATGGCCTATTGCGAAGTCCCTATAACTGGTTGGTTACAACACGTTATCCTTACAACCTTGAGTTAGACAACCTATTGCAGAGGTTCTGAGCCATTGTGTCTCCATTTTCCCAGAGAAATAAGGTACACGGTGTTTTTCACATGCTGTCTACCAGTTTTACGCTGAAATTACATATTGGAAACACCCGAGTGGAAAGCACATAGATAGATCTTGTGTTTTTTGTCAAAACCTCCAACCTCATTATTAAAATTGGTGCAGTTCCAACTTGAACATTGCAAATGCAGCTCGGTTTCTGGGTGCTACGCTTATTATCACAGGTTATATTAACATTCACATTTCGTGCTCCCTTTTGCAGGGGTTCTGCAGCCTTTGCGTCTCATCTGTGTACAGCGGTTGTGAGGGAGAGAGAGAGACTCTGAACAGTGTCCTTTCCCCATTCCCATTGATCCTTTTGGCAGCAGCTGTCCTAAGTCTTTAACATCCCTCTGCATGTAGTCGTGGGCCTTGGAATGTGCCAGTCTGCATCGCTGACATCTCTTTGCTCTGGAAAACCAACAAGCTTTGCACAGACCAGGGAGAGTCCTTCGTTCAGTCGGAGCTGATGCTAATCTCTGGGTAAGCCAGTGCGTCTCGCTTCAGCAGTACGTGTGCGCTGAGTTGCGATGCGGAATGGACAGGTTCAGCGTTGAATTCTTCTGCACCCCCCCCCCCCCCAACCCCTGTCAACTAATACTGCTGCCAGCACACACCTGGGGATAGAGAAATCTGCTCATCGATTACTGTCTGTTAAAATGACACGTTTTAATGTGTGCGCCCCTCTCTTATTCGAGTTCACTGCAGCATTTGCGCGGAAAAGACACCTTTTGGCTGCGGCCCAGGCATAACTTGTTCAGGACAAAAGGGAGACGGTGCGAGTTGTTGGAATGAAATCGGATGGTCCAAAGGCATTTGGCCTCGTCAGCAGAACCTTCAAACCGACACCAAGTGGTCGCCTGGCCAGGGTGATGAAAGATTCCAGTCAGATCTCCTCCCTTCCTTCAGACGCAAACCATCCCCCCATTTCACACTCCCCCACCCCGCAAGAGTACGAAGAAAATTTGCAAACAAGGCCCAGGAAAAGAGAGGCTGGCATCTGTGGAGGTTTATCCAGAGGAGGGTCCACGACGTGGGTCTCTGTTCTGAGGAAGGGACACTCGACTCGAAATGTTAACTCTGATTTCTCAGGCAGTCCCAAGGGGGTGAGAGGGGGAACAGGCAGCCTCGAGGCGGTGAGAGCGGGGAACAGGCAGCCCTGAGGGGGTGAGAGAGGGA
>JAHRHZ010000122.1:1569264-1588871 GCA_024137785.1 Ginglymostoma cirratum | reverse complement strand
TGATAGAGCTGCACCATAACCTCTCGGCTCTTAAACTCAATCCCCCTGCCAATGAACGCCAACACACCATGCGCCTTCTTTACAACCCTATCAACTTGAGTAGCGACTTTGAGGGATCTCTGGACGTAGACCCCAAGATCCCTTTGTTCCTCCACACTGCCAAGAATCCTGCCATTAACCCTATAGTCTGCATTCAAATTCGACCTTCCAAAATGAATCACTTCACACTTTTCTGGGTTGAATTCCATCTGCCACCTCTTTGCCCAGTTTTCTTCATTGACCTAATAGAGATGATAAGGGATAATAGACAAGACCAATTCATTGAGTGTATTTCAGAAGGAGATAGGTTCTCGAATAGAAAGGGGATCAAGGGCAGGAGGCAGGAGAATGGTGAGGGAAACATTTCAGTCCCTATCGCATGGCGGAGTAGACTGGATGGGCTGAGTTCTGCTCTCACAACTGAGTAAGACAAAACTGACGAAGAATTCAGGTTCACAAAGAGTGTCGGTTCGGAAAACTAACCAGCAGCATTATTTTATTTGCTCAGCGAATGTAAATTCTCAAAGTCAAGTCGAGTTTAGATAATCCCTGAACCTTCTTGTTTGTCTTTAAGTAGTTACTGTAAGGTCACATTCTGCTCGAGCCCCACCTAATTACCTCACTCCATCATTCCTCTATCTCGAGGTATAGAGCAGGAGTAGACCAAACATCCCTTGAGCTCTGCCATTCTGTATAACCACGAATAATCTTCTATTTTAAGTCCTCTTGGCAACCCATATCCCTTATTCCTGAGCCTCTTATTTGACTATGTCCTGGCTCTGTCACAGATACCATCGAATGGTTACAACGCAGAAGGTAGGCTATTAGGCCCTTCACCTCCATGCAAGCTCTCTGCCTCAAATGATCCTACGATAGAGCATGCACAGCTTTTGAGGCAGAGAACTCAAGATTCGTTTCTCCTTATCTCAGTCCTGAGTGATCGTCCCTTTTCCCAAAAATCCAGCGTCCCCCCACCCAGTCCTAGATTCCTCAGCTGGGAGGAAACAGCGTCTACCCTGTTAGGTCCCTTCAGAATCTTTCAGAATGAGATCACCTCTCATTCCTCTGAAGTCCAGGGAAGTTGGTACTTCCTGATGATGGGAGCCGGTCTCGCGAACCCTTCACTAAGGCGAATATAGTCCTGTTGCTAGATAACGGGGACCGAAGCAAGTGCACTTTACTCCATGTGTGCGTCTCACTGAAGCCTCACACAACAAGAGGGAGACGTTCCGTAGCACAAAAGGCAACCAGAGATGTACTCGGCGGCAAAAACACGAATCTCTGGTGAAACGCAGCAGGTCCGCCCAGCATCTGTGGGGAGAGAGCAAGACTTATCGTTTCCAGTCCAGTGATCCATCATCAGTGACTGTTTCCCCCCGCCTCCCCAAACCCCCATTAGCAGGGCAGATCATCATCGGAGAGGGCTCAGAAAAGATTTACCAGGAAGTTTTCAGGAATGGAGGGTTTGAATTATAAGGAGAGGCTGGGACTTGTTTCCACTGCAGCGTAGGAGGTTGAGGGGTGAACTTACAGAGGTTTATAAAAAGGAGAATGGCAAAGGTCTTTTCCCCAGGGTGGGTGAGTTCAAATCTAGGGGGCATATGTTTAAGCTGAGAGGAGAAAGATTTAAAGAGGACCTAAGGGTGCAATTTTTTCACACAGAGAGTGGTTTGCGTGTGAAATGAATGTGGATATAGTTACAACGTTTAAAAGACATTTGGATAAGTGTAGGAAAGGCTTGGAGGGATATGGGCCAGGAGCAGGCAGGTGGGGACTGGTTTAGTTTGGGATTATGGTCGGCATGGACCGGTTGGGCCAAAGGGTCTGTTTCCGTGCCATGTCACTCTATAACTACACACATACAGTTAGCCGCTGCTTCATTTCTTCTCACTCCTGTTATGATGTTTTCTACCTTCCATATAGTTTTAATATTCCAAAGTCTGCTCAGAATGGTGCTGAAGGACCTTTCGTTCTCTTGTAAGGCTGTGGCACAAACTGGTTGCTCTGGCCCACCAGTCACCATCGCCCACCTCAACCTTCACCACTTCCCCATTCCCGGAATAAGGTTTAACTCGGAGAATGACCAGAGGCCTCACAGAGTAGGACAGGCAGCAGGAAGACGGAGGAGGATGCGTTGACCCAGGGTGTAGGGAGGGCAGATCAGCCCTGGCCCCTTTCGGTGGTGTCCATTGGAGGGTTGTCTCGAGTGGCTACGAGCCCAGAGCTATCACAGTGAATGTAATGTAATCCATTCAATGCAATGAAAACCGATACAAAGTACTCATTCAGGATCTCCCCTACTTCCTGTGGCTGTACGTATAACTTCCCTCCTTCGTCCTTGAGTGGACCTACTCTTTCCCTCGTTACCCTCTTTCTCCTAACATACGCACAAAAAGCTTTGGAGTTCTCCTTGACCCTGTTTGCTAAAGGCATTTCATGGCCCCTTTTCGCCTCCCTAATTCTGCGTTTAAGTTCCTTCCTAAATTTTCTGTAATCCTCCAGGGATTTGTCAGTTTGTAGCTGCCTAGACTGGTCATATGCTTCCCTTTTTCTTTTGACTAACCATACAATTTCCCTTGTCATCCATGGTTCCTGAATCCTACCATTCCTGTCCTTTAGTTTTGCAGGGACATACACGTCCTGAGCTTCAGTCAATTGGTCTTTAAAAGACTCACACATGCCAGAGGTAGATTTTCCCTCAAATAACTGCTTCCAATCCATGTTCTCCAGTTCCTGTCTAATTTGGGTGTGATTGGCTCTTGCCCAATTAAGCACCCTCACCCAAGCACTCGTGTCCTTTTCCATGACTATTCGAAATCTTATGGAGTTATGGTCACTAAGCCCAAAAAGCTCTCCTATTGAAACATCGATTACCAGCAGGGCAGCGTCCTGTCTCATTCCCTAGGACGAAGTCTAATATGGCCTCCTCTCTGGTTGGATTGTCAACATACTGCCTCAAAAAGCCCTCCTGGACACACCTAACAAACTGCTCTCCATCCGAGCCCCTTGGTCTAAGGGATTCTCAGTCAATAAGAGGAAAGTTGAAGTCACGCACCCCAACTAACCTGCTCTTTTCACACTTTTCCAGTATCTGACTACATATCTGCTCCTCTGTCTCCCAAGGGCTGTTGGGAGGTTCCAGCGTTGTGGTTACAGCCTTCCTATTCCTGGGCTCCACCCATAATGCCTCACTGCAAGATCCCTCCAACATGTCCTCCCTCAACATGGCTGTGATGTGATCCCGAATCAGCGATGCACCTCCCTCAACCCTTTTGTTCCCCTTTCTGTCCCGTCTAAAACAGTGATATCCAGGAATGTTAAGCTGCCAGTCCTGTCCCTCCTTTAACCATGTCTCTGTAATGGCAATAACGTCATAATGCCATGCGGTAATCCATGCTCTTAGTTTATCTGACTTACCTGTTATATTTCTTGCATTGAAGTACATGCGTTCCAGTCCAGTGGATGCTTTGGAGAGGGTGCAGAGGAAGTTCACCAGGACATTGCCTGGTATGGAGGGCGCTAGCTATGAAGAGAGGTTGAGTAGATTAGGATTATTTACATTACAAAGACGGAGGTTGAGGGGGAACCTGATTGAGGTCTACAAAATCATGAGAGGTATAGACAGGGTGGATAGCAAGAAGCTTTTTCCCCAGAGTGGGGGACTCAATTACTAGGGGTCGCGATTTCAAGGTGAGAGGGGAGAAGTTTAAGGGAGATATGCGTGGAAAGTTCTTTACGCAGAGGGTGGTGGGTGCTTGGAATGCGTTGCCAGCGGAGGTGGTAAAGGTGGGCACGATAGCATCATTTAAGATGTATCTAGACAGATAGATGAATGGGCAGGGAGCAGAGGGATACAGGTCCTTGGAAAATAGGTGACAGGTTTAGATAGAGGATCTGGATTGGTGCAGGCTTGGAGGGCCGAAGGGCCTGTATCTGTGCTGTAATTTTCTTTGTTCTTTGTTCCTCACATCCCTCTGAGCCCCGTGACTTCCATGAGCCTGCTCTTTCTCTGTGCACTTGCATATCTCTGTCACACTTCTGTCCCTACTCCCTACACTTACTGGCATGGTATTCCGGTTCCCACCCCCCTGCCAAACTAGTTTAAACCCTCCCGAAGAGCTCTAGCAAACCTCCCGACCAGGATATTGGCGCCCCTCCAGATCAGGCGCAACCCATCCTTCCTGCACAGGTCCCACCTTCCCCAGAAGGTATCCCAGTGATCCATATATCTAAAGCCCTCTCTCCTGCACCAGCCACGTGTTCAACTGCACTCTCTCTCTGTTCCTAGCCTCAATAGACTGTGGCACAGGTAGTAATCCTGAGGTTACTGCCCTGGTAGTCCTGCTTTTTAGCTCCCTACCCAACTCCCTGAATTCTCCTCCTCCTTCTTCCTACCTATGTCATTTGTTCCAATGTGAACAGTGACTTCTAGCTCTTTTCCCTCCTGCTTCAGGATGCCCTGTACCCGCTCAGAGACATCCAGGATGCTGTCACACACCATCCTAGAGTCTCGTTCACGGCCACAGAAATGCCTGTCTGTGCCCCCGTCTATCGAGTCACCTACTACCATCGCTTTCTTGGACTTTTCCCTACCGTGCTCTACAGGGAACCAGTTGTGGTGCCACAGGCCTGACTGCTGCTTGTACCATCTCCTGAGAGGCTATCCTGGCAATAGTATCCAAAGCGGTATACCTGTTTGAGAGGGGAATAGCCACAGGAGACTCCTGCACTACCTGTCTGCCTCTCCTGGCGGTCACCCATCTATCTGCCTGGACCCGTAGTGTGACCACCTCCCTCAAGCTAGAATCTATCTCTCTCTCTACACCCTCTCCTGCACCGCGGTGTGTCCAGCTGCTTCTCCGACCGAACCACACAGGAGTCCGTGAGGAGCTGCAGCTGGTCTCACTTCCTGCAGATGTAGCTGTCAGGGACACGAGACTGCTCCCTGATCTCCCACATTCGGCAGGAGGAGCATAATTCCTTCCGTGCCCTTGCGCACTTTATATAAGAGTCTTACCTTGCCTCAACACGATGTAGCGTCTTCATTTTTGCTCACAAGGCAGATGGCACAGGGCGGGCCATGATGTCCCCCTAATCTGTAAAAAGTTCCCCCCCAGGTATAGCTTGGCTGAGGTCAAACGTTATGCTAACATAAAAGTCGGAGTCCAGAGCGAGTTCTGTCAAAGACTAGCTGCCCAAACACTGTGTTACAGCTCCACCAACTCGCGGTCACAACCGGGTGACGCATCTGACCAGACATCTTATTCGGATAAAAACCGAAAGACGCTGTAAATCAGAAACAAAAGCACAGAAGTTGCTGGAAAAGCTCAGCAGGTCTGTGGAGAGAAATCAGAGTTGACGTTTTGGGTCAGGTGACCCTTCCTCAGGCCTGATGGGAGCTCGCGGTTTATATGCAGAAGACGGGGTGTGGGGAAGGAGTAAGCGATAGGTGGGGATAGAGCCCAAAGAGAGGGAGAAGAACCTTTGGGCAGACAACGGAGCAGATGACGATCTGGTTGGGATGGAGACTGTTAGTGGCTAACAGTAGGGTTTGGTGTAAGGACATGGGAGAAGCCCTAAAATTGGAAGAACAGCACCTCATTTTCCGCCGGGCCTTCTGGACTCAATATTGAGCTAAACGGTTTTAGGGCTTGAGCTCTCCTGCGTCCTTACCCCCAATCTCCCCAGGCCATCGCCTCAACCATTTTCAAGGTAGGAATGGCCTGCTAACGTGGTGCCAGAAGTTCGTCCCTCATCAGCTATTGAAACGTTGAGCTTTCTGCGCGATGCAATAACTCTGGCTGTGCCAAATTGTTTGGAGAATAGACGCTTTGACGCAGGGACCCCCCCTCAACCAAGGGAGGACACTACAAATTGGGACTCAGTGTTTGTCTGTTCCAGTCAAGCTGACCGAAGAACCCCGACAATGTTGTTCCCATTTCGCTGCTGAAATCAGCACGCTCTGCCGGCCCGAATCCCTTTGAGGTCTTTCGCTCCCTGCGTTAATGGGTATGCGTTTCTAAGCAGTCGCCGGGCGGAACAGGATCCTCCGTGTGCGTCCCAGATTCCCGGCGTTTGTGTGGGGTTTTTAATTTTGGGAAAAGAGGTGCCGGGTCGCTGAAGTTTCCGGCCCCGCGCTCGTCGGGAGACGCACGCGCGAGAGTGCCAGGTCTCAAAACGGTCGCGGCAATTTACGCGAGACGAGGTTAGGGGTCCGATGGCTCGGCACGCGGACTCTGAACGGCTGCAATGTTTGCTGTAGACAAAGCACGGAGGAATCATATGCTCCCGGCTAACTGAAAGAGAAACACATGTAAGGCTTCTTTGCCTTCATATTGGCATTGTTGTAGACTTTTAGCCAGGGTTTACTTCGCAGGTATTAATTTGCAGAAGAAAACCAAATGAGGCGTTGACTCTGCCTGCTTGGGAATGAGTCCATCCCTAACACGCCTTTCTTGAGTTATTGGCAAATCCCTCGATTCCTGCCAAGCCCCGGGCAGTGAAACCCAGCAGTCTCGAATATCCTCAGCGACCGCGGCGCTGCACGAACGAGGCAAAGGACGCGAGGGGCTAACCGTTAGGCGATCATAATGAGGAGATGAAGTCTGTGCTGCCCGCGTCACTATTTCCTTCCGCTGTTATTCCCAAACAAACCAAAAAGTTGCAACTTTGGCTCCAAGCGTAAGTTGCCTTCCCTGACCAGCTGAACAGAATGATCTCAAACTTCTTGCCAAAAGATAGCGCGCTTGAGGGCTGCAAGCTCGAGTTGGTACGTGTCGCAAGCCATTTCTGTCGCATCAGGGACCTTGGTGCCTTTTTTGACACTCAAGCGTTACGGGATCCAGCCTTTGTGAAACCTGTTAGGGTCAGCGTGGACAAGCACTGGGGGCTTACAGTGTCCCTAGGGTCGTGCGGCCATAGTGATGCAGAAAGAGGCTATTCCCTCCCATTGCTCCTGTGTCACCTCTCGTGCTGTACGACCCACTCTGCTCCCAACCCCTGGGTGCGAAAAGAAATTGCCCCTCGTGCCTTCCCCAGGTTGAAAACCTTAAATCCTAGTCCCCAGGTCCTTGTCCCGTCAGTTACTGGGAATAGCTTCCTTCTGACTTTCATAATCTTGTACCCCTCTATCGAATCCCTCAACCCCTCTTTGCTTTGGGGAGAACAACCCTCCCAGCTTCTCCGACCCAACCCTGTGACTAAAATCCCTCGTCCCTACAAGCGCTCTGGTCAATCTCCCTCCTCACCCCCTCAAAGAGCCCTGGCATGCATCCTAGATTGTGCTGGCATGGGGGTGAGGGGCCAGAGCTGGATGCAAGAAACCTAGGATCAATCTGCCCGCAGTAAACAGGCCAAGAGCAAAATCTTGGAAAATTGGCAATGCGTCAGTCCTAATCAGCACATATAATCGCAAAAGATTCAATAAAGATCCTGCCAGATGGGCTCAGTGGAATCATGTGGCTAGGCGATCAGCGCACACCAAGGTACAGTGTGTTTCTACCCTGGAGCTGTTCCTGTTCCATTGTGTCACAGCATCCAGGCTCCGGTCACAGGGCAGCAAAATCGCTCCAAATGCGTCTGTGTCGATCGAAGCCACTACACCCGTTGTTCCAGTCCTCAAGCACAGAAAAATAGCATTTTCTCGACTGCACAGCATGCTACGACAGGGCTCAAATGCCTTACCCCGCCCTTCCCCTCCACTGTGGGCCATTGTAGGGTGGTGCGCAGGCCCCAGTGTGCACTTGCTCAGGGAAAGGATAGTTGTGGCAGCTGCCAAACCTCTCAAAGCCGGCCTCCAGGGAAGGTGGGCAGAAAATAAACTGGTACTCGAGTTGGAAGCCAAAATGATGCCTTCCTTTCTGGGAGGGGAATGCGAAATTGCAGCGGGGTGGCATGGGTACTGCCCGGGGGGTGGTGGTGACACTGTCCGTGCCATTCGGGGTCAAGTGCCATTCTCACCTGGTCCGGCCTGCGTGCGACTCCAGGCCCACAGCCCCACGGTTGACTCTCAGCTGCCTGCTGAGAAATGGCAAGGGAGCCGCCCAGCTCAGAAGGCACCCAAGAGCAATAAATGCAGCCCACCTCCCCACAAGCAGATGAAATTACCTCCTGACTGTGTGGAAAAAAATCCAGAGACTGACGGTCGTTTCTCCGCCATGCAGAGAATGGCACGCAGTGGTATTCCCAGGGATTGGCAGGAAGCCCCCTGTCGTCGGTCCAGGCTTGAGTGCACCGGGCACAATTTCAAAACTCGCCAACGGTGCCATGCTCAGTGTACCAACGCTGACGGACTGCCCTAAAGTCGCTGAATCACAAGACATAAAGGCGCACTTAGGCCTCGTAGATTCATGCTGCTTTCCTGGGCACCAAATGCAGTCAGTGCCTACGGCCTGGCCTGTTCATCCCCACGTGCGTCCTATCCCCTTGAGAGAACTCATACGCCTGAGCTTTACATTATTAAGCCACGAGAGAATGAAACCCAGGACGTTGATGCTAAAAACTACAACGTGTTCGCCCTCCGCTGCAGTGCCCTGTTCAATTCTAGGCACTGCGTTTTAGGAAGTAGGTGAAAGCCGTTACAGAAAGTGAAGTCGACGTTAACGAGGACAGCTCCAGGGACGAGAGACTTCTACCATGCAGGTAGTCTGGAGAAACTGGCCCTGTTCAGAAAGGCAGTGCGTGGTAGCCCAGACGGGCCGAAGGGGCACGCCGTGCCGTTCTTTGTTGTTCCTGGAACAACGAAGAGTCGAGAGGTGATTCGATCGAGGTGTTCGATTAAAAAAAAAGTCAAGCGTGGACAAGGAGAAACTGTTCCCGTTGTTATGGAGTCACGCAGCGTGAAAACAGACCATTCGGCCCAACCTAACATAATCCCAAAATAAACTAGTCCCCATCTGCCTGCTCCTGGCCCATATCCCTCCAAACCTTTCCTAATCATGTACTAATCCAAATGTCTTTTATACGTTGTAACTGTACCCACATCCACCACTTCCACTGGAAGTTCATTCCACACACGAACCACTCTCTGTGTAAAAAGTTGCCCCTCGTGTCTTTTTTAAATCTTTCTCCTCTTGCCTTAAAAATGTGCCCCCTAGTCTTGAAATCCCTCACCCTAGGGAAAAGACACCTGCCCTTTACCTTATCTGTACCCCCTCACGATTTTATAAACCTCTATAGGTCACCCCTCAACCTCCTACGCTCCAGGGGAAAAAAAAGGTCTTTAACTTTTGACTCCAACCCTCCATTCCTGGCGACATCCTCGTGGCGAGGATCGGGGGAGGAAGGGGACGCCGATACAAAGCGAGTAGCCAGAACGAAGCCAGTTCAGGGCCTGGAAGATAGCGAATGTGTGAGCGTGTGGCAGAGACAGAGGTGGCAGGACCAGGAGAAAGGATGCGGCGCCGGATGAACTAGGTTATTAATGACCAAGTGGGCTGAGCGGCCTTCTTTTGTGGCCTGTAAGCATTTCAAAGCCGTAGTGCGACGACGGCCTCACAAAGGGTCACGGCCTGCAAGAGCCATTACAGAGTGCAGTTATGAATCAAACACACAGGTGTGGAGTCACATGTAGGCCAGACCAGGTAAAGCTGGTGGATTTCCTTCCTTCAAAGGGATTAGTGACCCTGGTGGGTTTTCACAGCAACGGAAGCCGTAACCTCGACCAGACCTCAGTTTTAAATCTCACCAGCTGCTGTGGGAGGATTCAGAGCTGTGTCTCCAGAGCGTTAGCCTGTGTTCTACACTGCTAGCCAATGAATATTACCCGACAGCATGGTCTCTCCTCAAATCTCAAGCCCGTCTTGTGGCTGACCAGGGCCTGGGGATGGAAATGAGAGACGTCAGTGTGAGAGAAAGAGGCAGGGCTGTCTGTTTCTGAGGTAACTTTGCTCCCGATGTAAATCCATTTCGAAAATATATATGCGTGATTAAAAAAATCTGAGCAATGACACGGAAGTGACTGGGAACAAAATGGACTGTCCAATTCCAAAAAAAAAGCAGAACGTTTGATCGCAACGAAATGGAATTTGCAGGGTTGAAGAGCTGTGGTTGGTCGGGAGGGGTGGCGCAGCTCCTCTGCTTGGGACTGAAGGCGAAATGAAGATTTGAACTGTTTAAGGAGACTTTCATAAACGTAACTTCCGCTGTGGGGTCACTGGGATGAGCCAAGGTTTTGTGAGCGGTTCTGTTTCACTCCAGGGCAAAAAAATAGCACGCGTTAGACTCACAACCCGAGCTCCCAGGAAAGCGTGCAGTTTTTTGAAAGCCTGGTCTTAGCCAGTGAAAGCTGACCTCTATTAAGTCAATCCTCCAGTGGAAAAAAGTCCCAGCCTCTCCTTATAACTCAAACCCCCCCCCCACTCCTGGCTACATCCTGGTAAATCTCTTCCGAACCCTCTCCAGCTCAATAACGCCCTTCCTATAACAGGGCGACCAGAACTGGACACAGAGCTCCAGAAGAGGCCTCACCAACGTCCTGTACAACCCCAACATGACGTCCCCAACTCCTCTACTCAAAGGTCTGAGCGACGAAGGGAAGCGTGCTAAACGCCTCGCTTCTAAATAGATGGGGAGCGCCTGTGTTTGGTGGTCACTGCACGCAATTCCGTAAGACGCTGCCTCTCCCTCCCCGTGCTCAAAGACCGGATAAGGAATGAGACAAAAGTTTTCGCATTTCACAAAAAAATTTTAAACACTGTTTTCGAAGGTCAGGCTGGATTTACCAGCCCAGCCTCATCTCTCAAGGAGGCACTTAATTGTTTTCTCAACATTCCCCCGCGTTCATTCCAGATCCTGGCCTCACTTGGGTCCTGTTTAATGTCCTACATCTGCCCAGAAGACGAGGAGCTGAGGGGTGCAGTCTGTGCACAGAACACTCTCACTGTCAAGGGAAGAATGTATTTACATTGTCTATAATAAAAATCAATTTTTGAACAGACAACCAGTACAGAGAGTGAAACATTAATCTGCGCAAGAGTTTGACATGAGCACCACACTTTCGAACATTCAGTGAGTGGGGAACAGTACAGAATGTGGCAATAAGTTGGAAATGGATTCAAATGAGATCATTTTAAACGGTTTCAAGGGGAATTAGCTGAGTGTACTGTAACAGCCATCCCTGAGAAGAAATAGGGCGTTAGCCATATGAAAAAGCATCACCCCACCCAAAGAAGTAAAAATATTCCTGGAAGGTTTTCATTCCCTTCTCAATCTTTGAGTCCCGGCACTGCGGGAGCTGGCCATTCAGCCCATCATGTCTACACACACTCAGACTCCTGCCCTGTCCCTGTAACTCTCCATTTTCAATGGCCAATCCACCCTAACCTGTACATCCCTGAGCACTATGGATAATTTAGCACGGCCAATCCACACTAACTTGTACAGCTTTGGGCTGTGGGGGAGAGCCAGAGCACCCGGAGGAAACCCATGCAGGCACTTGGGGAGAAGGTGGAAACTCCACACGGACATTCGCCTGAGGGCGGAATTGAACCTGGGTCCCTGGCGCTGTGAGACGGCAGAGTTAATGGAGTGTGATTTCCTATGTCTTCCATTGTGCACTCTCACAGAGCAGCCTGACATAACAGCTGGATGGTAAATATCTGCAGACGATGTGATATGTATCACGGTCCTCCCTCAATCTTTATGCAGGGGAGGTTTGGTAGAGTTCGGAATCAGAAATCCCTTGTGGACGATCCTTGTCTAAGTCAGGCAGACGTCTCATATTTATACAGATCCCTTAACTTCCAAAACTTATCTCCCAACAGGCTGTTCGTGAGGTCAAATTTGATGTTGAGTTGCAGACGGCCAAAAATTAAGTCTGTCGACTGGAAACTCAAACAAAGGCAGGAATCAGAAATCACTGGAGATACTCAGCGGGTCTGGCAGCAGCAGCCGTGGGGAGAAAGCAGGGTTCAGGTCCACGTCAGAATCAATGAGCCGTTACCAGGACTCGAAACGTTAACTCTGCTTTCTTCCTACAGGTGCTGCCAGACCGGCTGAGTTTCCCCAGCAATTTCTGTTGCGGTTTCCAGCCTCCATGGTTCATAGAATATAGAACATAGAACAGTGCAGCACAGTACAGGCCCTTCGGCCCACGATGTTGTGCTGAACTTTTACCCTAAACCTAAGGTCTATCTAACCTCCGCCCCTACCTTATACTATCATCCACATGCCTATCTAATAGCTGCTTAAATGCCCCTAATGAGGCCGACTCCACTACCCTCTCCGGCAATGCATTCCACGCCCAACCACTCTCTGAGTGAAGAACCTACCTCTGACGTCTCCCCGATAACTACCTCCACTCACTTTAAAGCTATGCCCCCTTGTAATAGCTACCTCCATCCGAGGGACAAGTCTCTGGCTGTCTACTCTCTCTATACCTCTGATCATTTTGTACACCTCTATCAGGTCACCTCTCATCCTTCGTCGTTCTAAAGAGAAAAGCCCTAGCTCTCTCAACCTTTCCCCATTAGACCTTCCCTCCATTCCAGGCAACATCCTGGTAAATCTCCTCTGCACCTTTCCCGATGCTTCCACATCTTTCCTGTAATGAAGTGACCAGAACTGGACACAATACTCCAGATGTGGCCGAACCAGGGTTTCGTATAGCTGGAGCATAACTTCACGGCCCTTGAACTCAATCCCTCTATTAATGAAAGATAGCACACCATACGCCTTTTTAACACTATAGGCCTCCTTGTTTCATTTCTTATAGCTCAAGCAGAGAGGTGGGTTTTAAGGAAGCTCAGGAAGGGATGAAGGAGGCAAATGGGATCTGCAGGGTGTGAGTCCTGAACCAGAATTGGAGGAGATTTTGGCGAATTGTCAGACTGTAGAATACTACAGGGATGGGGCGAGGGCGTAGAGGAGCAAATGGGTGAAAAGTTAAGGCGTTGCTTGACAATGAGCCAGTGTAGGTCAGTGGGGCCTGGAGCGATCGAGGAACAGGCCTCGACATGACTGAGGATACAGGCAGCAGAGATTTCAATGACCACAAGTTTGTAGAATGGGGGAGGGCAAGCTCGGATTTGCGAAAATCTCACCTCAATACGTTAGCTTTGTCTTAGATTCAGATTCGATTAGAGAGGAGTTCTCTGGCAATACCTGATGGCGCATTCCCGGCGCTATGGAAATGCAGCAGCTGTGTCTAGCTCAGGGGTGCAGCACCGGGGATGATTTAACGAAACAATGTTAGAAATAAAGAAGCATGGTCGCATGAGAGCAGTTGTCCCAGATTCACGTGCAGACCCGCGCAGGGAAGACGCTCCCTGTTCCCTTTGTGGCCTGTTATTAGACTGGGCCTGCTTCAGCGTTCTAACTCCTCATCAAGGTGGGCCAAGTGCTGGGCAGCGGCTCAGTGAGGGTCGAAACAGGCCCTTCGGCCCAACCAGTTCATGCCGACCATAATCCCAAACTCACTTGCCTGCTCCTGGCCCATATCCCTCCAAACCCTTCCTATTCACTTATCCAAACGTTGTAACTGTACCCACATCCACCACTTCCTCTGGAAGTTCCTTCCACACACGGACCACTCTCTGTGTGTAAAAGATTTGTTCCCCATGTTTATTTTAAGTCTCTCTCCTCTCACCTTAAAAATATGTCCTCTTGCCTTGAAATCCCCCATCCTGGGGAAAAGATAGCTACTATTAACCCTATCTACACGCCTCATGATTTTATAGGCCTCTGTAAGGTTATCCTTCCATCTCCTACGCTCCAGTGGAAAAAAGTCCCAGCCTCTCCTTGTAACTCAAACCCTCCATTCCTGGCAACATCCTAATAAATCTCTTCTGAACCCTCTCCAGCTTAATAACATCCTTCCTATAACAGGGCGACCAGAACTGGACACAGTGCTCCAGAAGAGGCCTCACCAACGTCCTGTACAACCTCAACATGACGTCCCCAACTCCTCTGCTCAAAGGCCTGGGCAATGTGCTGCACACCTTTCTTACACAAGCTTCAAAGAATTATGTCAGGAGAGTTGGTGTCAAAGTCCAAAATGCGATCGACGAGAGGTTTAGAGTACACTGTGAGGCTATTTGTGTCAGCCTGACCAATCCAACACTCTCTCCTGCCATATTCTCCCTCAGAGGATGCAGGAGGTCTCCGGGCCAACCATTTTATGCCTCATTAACTCCGCACAAATAAAGGTTTTCTCATGCCTCCTCGTTCTCTGGGATTTGGTTTTAAATCTGTGGTCTTTTTAATCACCCAACTGAAAGGAATAGCCTTTCCCTACTCACTACTGTTGGAGACCTACAACAGGTTAAAACCAACATTGCAAACTGCTTCCATTACTGGGATAACATGGTGTAGAGCTGGATGAACACAGCAGGCCAAGCAGCATCAGAGGAGCAGGAAAGCTGGATGTTTCGGGCCTAGACCCTTCTTCAGAAAAAGAGTCTCTTTCTGAAGAAGAGTCTAAGCCCGAAACGTCAGCCTTCCTGCTCCTCTGATGCTGCTTGGCCCGCTGCGTTCATCCAGCTCTACACCTTGTTATCTCAGATCCTCCAGCATCTGCGGTTCCCACAACCTCTATTACTGGGGGATGGGTGAGTGTTCCAGTGATATAGTCTTAAGTATCTATGATTAATCCTTAGCCTTCAGAGTATTTCCCGATTAGATTTCATTAAATACAGGGTGTGGTTAACATTCGGTACAATTTACCACGCACGCATACACACATCATTCATCCTGAAGCTTTGATCTGAACTAGGGAAGGAGTTATCACTGAGTAAAGCTACATAAACAGGCCCAGGAAGGGCACTCAATGAGTTAAAGTGAAGCATACAAGATTCAAACAAGATTTGCATTCTCCTCCAGCTCACCGATGAGTTGACTGAATGCAACTGGGCTCAGGAGGGACACTTTCCTTTAGAATATTCTGCTTTCCTAACTTGATAAATGTTTTACAACTGCAGGAAGCTTCCGTTCTTAATAGCTAGACCTGCTCTGGGGTTCCTTTCCGAGATCTCTCCTTCCCTTTATTTTCCTTTGTTTCTTCCTCTCTCCCTTTCTTTCCCCCGCTCGCACCCCACCCCACCCAACCCACCTCGCTTTATTAAGCCCTATCTTTTCAACCCAAGCTACTGGGAGTTTGATGAGCTCAGTTGGCTGGTTTGCGACCCAGTGGCGTCAGCAGCACAGGCTCAGTTCCCACTCCGGCTGAAGTTAGCGCGAAGGGCTCTCCTTCTCAACCCTCCCTCCCCTCGCCTGAGGCATGGCGAGCCTCGGTTTAAACCGCAAAACCAGTCGTCTCTCCCTCTTAAAGGGAGACTAGGGCTTTAAGGCCTCCCAGGGTTGGGGGAGACTTCAGTCCCCAGCCTGTGCCCTCTAGTCCCACTAGCGCCACCGGTAGATGTGGCCACCGCCAGGCACTGCAACCAGTCTCCAGCGCTGGTTATTTCTGGAGGCCAGGTTGGAAGACGAGTCGGGTGAGTGGCGTGGAAGGGATAGGTTTGCAGCCCCTGGTGAGGGGAATGGCTGAATTAAAGGAGGGGAGGGGGGATTGTGTTTGGAAACACACATTGTACTGCGGAGGTGTGTGTGCAGGCCCTCCATTAGTGTATAGGAAAAGGGGATGGAGGGGGGTCTATGGTGCTGAGGGACCTAATCCCTTCTGAACAATCCAACAGAAGGACCAAGGGCTGGGGAGCTGACCTGTCTACACTAATCCCCCCTTCCATAAGCCCATAGCCTTGAATATTACGATGTTCCAAATGCTCCTCCAAGTACCTTCACAATCTCCAAAATTGGTCTTTTACTTGACCCTCCCCCGTCCAACTGGTTTCGTCAAACCCCAATGACACATCCTTCCTACTTTTTTCCATTTCCCTTCGGTCACCGGGCTAGTGTGCCAGGAATCAAATTGCTAGGGCTATCCCAAATGCGAAAAGTTTTAGCCCCCCTTTTCGAAGTTCCCAGGACACCCGGCTGGTAAACTCAGGGTTGAAAGGGAACGCTCACTGGATTTCTGGACTTAACAAGAAAGTGATTGAATATTACAAGCAATCTGTCTTTAAATCAGCTGCTACTGGTGATTTGCAAACTCGAAAACTCTATCCCCTCTTAAGTTTGCCCTCTCAGACAAAGACAGATGCACAAAGACAAGATATAGATACCCAGAGACAAAAAGATCTGATAGGGTCCCCACCCGAAACGTCAGCTTTCCTGCTCCTCTGATGCTGCCTGGCCTGCTGTGTTCCTCCAGCTCCACGCTGTGTTATCTCTGACTCCAGCATCGGCAGTTCCTACTATCTCTGAGATAGATAGCACCAGTCTGGACCATGGGATTCGAGGAGCCTTCTCTTTCTGTTTCTTCCAATTCCTTTTCATTCTTTGCATATGGACAGCGTCTTTCATCCTCTGGTTGAGAATTTGTCCATTCACCATCTTTCTTTCTCCTTCCCTTGGGGGCTTTGCAGAGGAAGGTCAGTGGAATACAGCCAGAAGTTCCTTGGGAGGTTTTCCAGTACCTCGAAACAAGAGAGGAGTGAATTTTTTTTTTTTTGGTGCTTTCTGCTTACGGCTGGTGGTTCTGTGTCAGACTGGCCCCACACAAGCTACGGTGCCCAGGTCAGGAGCCAATCAAAGCCTTGTTGCCAAGCAGTTGTCTTCACGTTTAGAACCTATCAGCTCTGCTTTTGTCCTGCCCTTTCTCGGGGAAAACAACGTAGCTGTGCAAATCTTTCATCGCTCAGGCCTTTGAGTAGAGGAGTTGGGGACATCATGTTGAGGTTGTACAGGACGTTGGTGAGGCCTCTTCTGGAGCACTGTGTCCAGTTCTGGTCGCCCTGTTATAGGAAGGATGTTATTAAGCTGGAGAGGGTTCGGAAGAGATTTACCGGGATGTTGCCGGGAATGGAGGGGTTGTGTTATAGGGAGATTCTGGGACTTTTTTCACTGGAGCGTAGGAGGTTGAAGGGTGACCTTATAGAGATTGATAAAATCATGGTAGATGTCTCTTCCCTAAGATAGGGGATTTCAAGAATAGGGGGCATATTTTTAAGGGGAGAAGAGAAAGATTTAAAAAGGACATAAGGGACAATTCTTTTTTACACAGAGAGTGGTTCGTGTGTGGAATGAACTGCCAGAGGAAGTGGTGGATGTGGGGACAGTTACGATGTTTTAAAGACATTTGGATTAGTACATGGATAGGAAAGGTTTGGAGGGATACGGGCCAGGAGCAGGCAGGTGGGACTAGTTTAGTTTGGGAAGTTGGTCAGCACAGACTGGTTGGGCCGAAGGGCCTGTTTCCGTGCTGTGTGACTCTAACTCACAACGTGCTCCAGTAAACAGGATATTGGAAAACTCCAGCCACCTCTTCCCCAGTAGTCCTCCTTAGTTTAAAGCGGTATTTCCTTTCTGTTTTAGTCCAAAACACACCAAAAATTAAAGAAATGGTGACAATGCAGTCACCATTTAGATCGGCAAACCATTTGATGTTTCTCTCAGAAAGTCTGGAAGGAAAGGCGGCACCTTGGGATTTGTAGTGAGGGGGTGGGTGTAGGGGAAAACGGATGGATTCCTTCATGGCTCATGAGTGGAAAGCCTGTACAGTACACATCCCACCCCCGCCACTCCTGGTAAACAGGTAAAGCGCCAGAACTCTGCAGTGAACCGAAAAGTGGAGGTCAGCCCTAAACTCTAAGGCAGAGCGGTTAGTGCAATCTCACGGCGCACTTAAAAACAAAACCGTGCGATCCACGCAGGCAAAATGAGACCAGAACCCCCACAGGCAGCGAAATCGTGCGATAACTCTTCGAGCGTTGTCGGAAACAGTTAGACGTTACTGCGGCGCTAAATACCTCACGATTGTCCCTCGCAAAGATGTGGCCAAGTTTCCCCAAGCCCTGCTGCAAAGTCGAACCCAGGTTGAAAGGCAGAAGCCACTGGAAAAGCTCAGCAGGTCCGGCAGCGATCCGCGAGGGTAAAAAAAAAATCAATGAGTTAATGTTTCGGGTTCCGGTGAACGTTTCTCAGAACTGAAGGTTGCACTCATTCTATAACAGGTGCCTGAGCTGTGCACGTCTGTCTACCACAGTTGGCAGTTCATGGAAACTTACTTCCTATTGTGCGCTGTGCTGCAGGATAATTAGTTGGTGGCCTGCTCAAGCAACGCGTCCTTTCTCTGGTTACAGTGATCAGACTCGCAAGGGCTCTCGAGTGAAACGAAGATCTGCAGACGCCGAAGATCTGGGACAGAAGGGTCACTGGACTCAAAATGTCAGCTCGGTTTTCTCTCCTCGCTCACAGACCTGCTGAGTTTCTCCAGCAATTTCTGTTAGCAAGGAAACAGACCCTTTGGTCCAACCAGACGATGCCAACCAGGTATTCCAACCTGGACCAGGCCCATTTGCCAGCATTTGGCCCATATCCCTCTAAACCCTTCCTATTCATGTACCCATCCAGATGCCTTTTAAATGTTGTCATTGTACCAGCCTCCACCACTTCCTCTGGCAGCTCGTCCCATACACACACCACCCTCTGTGTGAAAAAGTTGCCCCTCAGCTCCCTTTTAAATCTTTCCCCCTCTCACCTTAAACCTATGCCCATCTAGTTTTGGACTCCCCTACCCTGGGGGAAAAGATCTTGTCTATTTACCCTATCCATGCCCCTCATGATTTTATAAACCTCTATAAGGTCCCCCCTCAGCCTCCGATGCTCCAGGGAAACTAGTCCCAGCCTATTCGGCCTCTCCCTGTAGCTCAAACCCTCCAGTCCCGGCAACATCTTTATAATATTTTTATTTCACATCCTTTCCAGTTAAATAACATTTTTGTTTCTTTAATGGGATGAGGGCCAGGCGAGCATTTATTGCCCATCCCTAATTACCCAGAGGGCAGTTCAGAGTCAACCACATTTGCAGTGGGTCTGGAGTCCCTTCTTTATCCTGGTATTTCTGGGGGTACTCGAGCATCGTTGGCAATGCCAACACGAGTCGCTCGTCGCTAATGGCCCTTGAACTGAACGGTTTGCAGGGCCATTTCAGAGTAATTTGCTGTTAGGCCTGGAGTCACGTGTAGGTTAGACCCAACAAGTGCGTCTGATTCCCCCCATCCCCCCAGTGAACTAGCCGGGCTCTTGCGACGACCCAACGGTTTCCGCGACAGAGACCACGTCAAGTTGCGTCAGCAGGCATAGTGGGACATGGAGCAGAGCATTTTGGCTCGAGAATTATTCCGATGACATAACTATGTGTTTCCCTGATCTCGTTGTTAGGGGGAATCAGGGATCGAAAGGGTGGAAAATTGTCAGGCCTGAAGTATAGCCAAAAGGTTCTGATGTCTTACTGCCAGGATGCAGAGCCGGGCAAAGAGGTGGCAGATGGAATTCAACCCGGAAAAGTGTGAAGTGATTCATTTTGGAAGGTCGGATTTGAATGCAGAATACAGGGTTAATGGCAGGATTCTTGGCAGTGTGGAGGAACAGAGGGATCTTGGGGTCTACGTCCAGAGATCCCTCAAAGTCGCTACACAAGTTGATAGGGTTGTAAAGAAGGCGCATGATGTGTTGGCTTTCGTCGATAGGGGGATTGAGTTTAAGAGCCGAGAGGTTATGGTGCAGCTCTATCA
>JAHRHZ010000122.1:1541834-1551765 GCA_024137785.1 Ginglymostoma cirratum | reverse complement strand
GTACTCAGTTCCAGGTTGTGTACTCAGTTCTGGGATGTGTACTCAGTACTCAATGACTTTGTTCGGTGTGTCTCGACACTGTCCTAATCCTGAAGTCCTGGGAAGCAGAGTAGATCTGTTTCTAAAACTGCCCTGTAAGGTCAAGAGGAAGGGGAGAAACACCTTCCCTCTGTTGGCCGGGATGTGGGAAAGGAGAGGTATGAGAGTAAATAATATAGTCTCTGATGGGTCGAATGGCCTGAGACCGAGCTTGAGGAGTTCCGCGACAGCCTGAGAGTGTACCCGAGAGCTCCCAGGAGTGAAACTGCAAACTGCTTCTGTACAGAAAGGGTGGGGAGTGTCTCACAAATCTCAAATGCTCAATGCAGGTTCAGGAGGCTGTTTCGAATCTGACCTGATCTGATGAACCAAATGTCCTTATGTAAATGGCAGGGGGTTAGATACAGAGTAAAGCTCCCTCTACACCGTCCCCAATCAGATACTCCCAGGGACAGGGACAGCACGGGGTTAGATACAGAGTGAAGCTCCTTCTACACTGTCCCCCAACAAACACTCCCAGGACAGGGACAGCACTGGGTTAGGTGCAGAGTAAAGCTCTCTCTACTCCTTTCAAGTGGAAGTAAAACTCCCTCTGTTAGTTTTGAAACAGTCCTCGATTGGGGCACTGTGATGAGAAACACAAAAGCTAACGGCTAATGGAGACTTACACGAGGAAACACGAAACGTAGCTAAATTAAAATGGCGTCGTCCTGCCCAATGACGCAGTCCAGTCCCAGGGACGCCCATCGTTCTCTAAAGGGTTCCTTCATCACTGCGTGCTCTGCTCCACGGACACCTGGAATGTGGGCGTAAACCCGAAAAAGGGGCGGAATGTCAGCGACAACACGACCCCCCCTCCTCGGCCTGGAGCAGAAACCCATGCCAAAAGTCCTCAGGCTTAGGCCGCGCCTCATGTTTGCTGATCAGGAATGTGGGATGGAAGCGTGACATTAGGGCAGTCCTTCTACATGAGAAAAGGTGTGGGGTCACTGGGGCGGGGGAGGGGGGGGGCGCGGGGGGAGCTGCACACGGAAACGCCGCATGTAAATGTGACCCACCTTCTCATCCAGGCCGCAAAATTGCATGTGGCCCGGCTCCCGATGGACAGCACACGGTTTGAAGATGCAGGAAGCCGGAAGCTTTTACCAGGAGCTTCAGGAATTCTCTTCCCCGGATCTCAGCTTCACTTCCGAGGGAAGTTGGAGACGGAGTAAGACATTTGGTCCTTCGAAAGTATTGTCGAAAGTTTGGCCTCTTTATCTGAGGAAGCTATAGCTGGGTTGGAACTAAACTGTGGGCCGAAGGGCCTGCTCCTACACTGTACTGCTCTATTCCGTATGAAAGATTTATCAGACTGGTCCCGGAGATGGAGGGCTGTCTTATGAGGAGAGATTTGAGGAGGCCGGGCTGTATCCGCAGAATGGAGTTGATCTCGGTAAAGCCTATGGAATTCTCAAGGGTGTAGCTGACTAGAGGGCACGGAAGGTGTTTCTCCCTGGCCATGGAAGCTACAATTCTTAGATTCATGGAGGGCTGAGGGTGCTCAGTTAGAGTTGTAGAGCTGTCCAGCACGGAAACAAACCCTTTGGCCCAACTTGTCCGTGCTGACCAGATATCCTAAACTAATCTAGTCCCGTTTGCCAGCATTTGGCCCATGTCCCTCTAAACCCTTCCTTATCCACGTCCCCATCCAGATTCCTTTTAAATGTTGTCATTGTACCAGGCTCCACCACTTCCTCTGGCAGCTCGTTCCATACACGCACCACCCTCTGCGTGAAAATGTTGTCCCTCAGGTCCCTGTTAAATCCTTCCCCTCCCACCTTAAACCTATGCCTGTCTAGTTTTGGGCTCCCGTACCCTGACGAAAAGACCTTCACTATTCACCCTATCCATGCCCTTCATGGTTTGATAAACCTCTATAAGGTCCCCCCTCAGCCTCTGACACCCCTGGGAAAATAGCCTCAGCCTCTGCCTGTAGCTCAAACCCTCCAACATCCTTGTAAATCTTTTCTGAACCCTCTCAAGTTTCACAACATCCTTCATGTAGCAGGGAGACCAGAATTGAACGCAGTATTCCAGAAGTGGCCCTAACCAATGTCCTGTACAGCTACAACATGACCCTCCCAACTCCTATACTCAATACACTGACCAATAAAGGCGAGCGTACCGAACGCCTTCTTCACTGCCCTGTCTACCTGCAACTCCACTTTCAAGGAGCTATGAACCTGCCCCCCCAAGGTCTCTTCATTGAATAATGTACCACTCTCTCAATAATGTAGAATCACAAATTTTTGGTTCGGCCTATCAAAGTACAGTTGAGAGCTGTCATTTAAAGTGGATTGTATACCATCGATTAACAGCAAATAAACTTGGGAAGGCAAGACCAGACAAGTTATGAGCACCAAGGGTCTAGGCCTGAAATGTCAGATTTCCTGCTCCTCTGATGCTGCTTGGCCTGCTGTGTTCATCCAGCTCTACACCTTGTTGTCGCAGCGCGGGAAGGAAACTGGTGAACATCTCCTGCCAGGCCTCCCGTCGGAACTTAATCCGTGAGGGTTTGGGATGTGTGGGCCTAGGCCCGAAACGTCAAGCTTTCCTGCTCCTCTGATGCTGCTCGGCCTGCTGTGTTCATCCAGCTCCACACCTTGTTATCTCAAGTTATGAGCACCGCTAGCTCATTACCAAAATTAAATAAATCTTTTCAAAAACAGTTCACGGTTTATCAATTAGCTCCACAAGACCTTTGCTTATTAAAAAAGGAGTTAATATAACACACTCACTTAAAATAATTTGACATTTCAGTCTCACAATATATCAACCATAGCATCCCTACAGTGTGGAATCAGGCCCTTAGGTCCAACAGGTTTACACCAACCCTTGGGGCATCCCACCCAGACCCATCCCCGTATAACCCACCTACTTTACTCATCCCTGAACGCTACGGGCAATTTAGCACGGCCAATCCACCCTAACCTGCACATCTTTGGACTGTGGGAGGAAACTGGAGCGCCCGGAGGGAACCCACGCAGACACGGGGAGGATGTGCAAACTCCACACAGACAGTCACCTGAGGGTGGAATCGAACCTCTTTCCATTTATTTAGCTAGTTGTAAATTTTATTTCAGCATTGTAGCCAAGGGATGTTAGTAACAGGGGAAAGGAGGACCTGCAGAAGGGGAAATCGGATTGTGTTCATTAGTTACTGAGTGTAGTCAAGACCGGAGTCAAATAGGTCTTTGGTTATAAGGGACGTGGGAATGACAAGGAAGGACTGGTTAAGGTAGAAGGTCAGTCATGATGTTAATGAGAGTGGAAGCAGGCTTGAGGGTGCTGGATTGGCTATCCCAGTGAAAATCCACAGTGTGCATATTCAGCAGCATGGGTGAGGCCATTAAGAGGCGCACTCACTGATCCTAACTGCCCACGTTAAAGTCACTGTCCTTCTTCCGACATTGCACCCAGGTCCTTAGAGTTAGGCTCCTGGCCTTGGTGCCTCTCACTATCTGCCCCCGTTGCCGTCAGAGCTTTTGCCTGTATGGCCTGCTGACTCTCCATTTCGTGCACTGAAGGCCTCCAGCAAAACGATGGGCCAAAGGGGCCCCATCCCATGGGAGGTTCATCAGACTCATCCTGGAGATGGAGGGCCATCTCATGAGGAGACTGGGCCCCGTGTCCTCTTGAGTTTCGGAGACTGGGGTCGATCTGAGACTCTCAAGGTGACCTCTTCTCCTCCCAGGTCTCCATTGACCTGAGGGTGCACACTTTAACTTTCTAGGGTGCAGGTCAGCTTTCATGCATTGGTGTAGCATGTAAGAGCCCCCCAAACAGTTTGGGAACAGGCTTTTCAGCCCATCGAGTGCACACCGTCCCTCAGGAGGGCTTCCCGCCCAGGCTCAACCCCTATTACCTCTAACCTCACGTTTCCCTGTTGCTAGCCCACCCCAAGCCTATATGCCATGGTCAATCTAGCATGGCCAATCCACCTAAACCAGTACATCTGTGGACAGACGGGAGGAAATCCACGCAGACATGGTTGGGGGAGAAGTGAGGATAAAAGAACGTACAAACTCCACACTGATGGTTGCCTGAGGTTGGGATCGAACCCGGATCCCTGGCGCAGTGAGGCAGCATTGCCAATCGCTGGTATGAGCTAGCATGTTCAGTGATAGATGAGTGGGATGCGCAGAGTTTGTATCGGTTTCGCCGTGCGAGGGCTAACCCTGGACTGCGAAACACCCCTGTCCCTTTGCCTGCTGAGGGGCCTTATCCAAACGTGTCCCCCGACCCCCCCCCCACTCTACGTACCCGTACAGTGAGGTTCGTACCCCATTCCGTTTGTATGTGTCACTAGCTTAACACATGAGGAACGTTTGAGGACTCTGGGACTATACTCATTGGAGTTTAGACGGATGAGGGGGAATCTAGTTGAAAGTTACAGAATACGGAATGGCTTGGACAGAGTGGATGTTGGGAAGATGCTTCCATTGGTAGGAGAGACTAGGACCCGAGGGCACTGCTTTGGAGTAAAGGGAAGACCTTTTAGAATGGAGATAAGGAGAAACTTCTTCAGCCAGAGAGTGGTGAATCTATGGAATTCACTGCCACAGAAGGCTTTGGAGGTCAGATCACTGAGTACATTTAAGACTGAGATAGATAGGTCCTTGATTATCAAAGGGGATCAAGGGTTATGGGGAGAGAGCGGGAGAATGGGGTTGAGGAACTTATCAGGCATGATTGAATGGCGGAGCAGACTTGATGGGCCGAATGGCCTAATTTCTGCTGCTAAGTCTTATGGTCTTAAGAGACCGTGTTTGGCATCGGGTGCAGAGCAGGGGCTCAATATGTCACCTGGGAGGCTCGCGATTCAGTTAACGCTGGCGGGGCAAGGCAAGGGGAAGGTGTTGAGTTCGAGGCCAGCATGTGACATCCTCTAAGGAGAAGACGATCGAGATGGAGTAGCGTTACAGACGCACATCATATCGCTCTCGACTTGGGCGCTACGTCTTCGATAAACTTGCTAAGCGGAGAACATGTCTTGCGTCGGCAGGCTGTTGGGGGTGGGGGGGACATTAGGAGTGCTTGTTGGAGGGGGGAATGGTGGGATTACTAATTCCTGCCGGGGAAGGGGGGGGTGGTGGTGGTACAGAAGCGGTGTGAGCGTTTTCATCCATTCTGCCCTAAGGCAGACATCTTTCATCTTTTCAGCCTTGGAATCGCCCGGGCTGGGATCTCCATCCCGTGTGACCGAGCGCATGGCTAACGCGGTTTTAAAACCAGCGCCTCGCGTGGCGGCTCTCCGTAAGCCGGCAAAAGTAAGATGTGCACCGCGGATGCAGACAGGTTTACTGTGTACATGCTGTCCAATTATGACGCTTTTTAAAACTTCTACGCCTCAAGGTGAACGCACTCATCGTTCAATCGAATGGCCGCACCGAATATTAACGGTTGATTCAATTTCGAGTCAATTTCTCCTGAAATACTGCGATCCGCTGCAATAGGCCAGTACTCAGTTGACGGTGCGAGGGAGGAGGCTCGCTGCTGGCAAGTTTTATTTAAGGCAAATTTGTCCAAAAGTGACGTAGACAGCATCCCCGCAACCCCTCCACATTACGTTTCCATCAGTTAGTGTGTGCCTTTGCGCGGATTGTGAATGTCTGGAATACTGGAGCACACAACAAACTCCCGGTGCTGGATAACAAAAGGTTTACTGTATCAGTTCACACGCCCAGTGATTCGCCGAGCCTCATTTTAAAGAGTGGTGGAAGGAAGGAGGACCGTACTCAACGCAGCTAACAGCTTGCCCTGCAAAGCCTGCTGGGGCTACGCACTCACACTCCCAGTGGTCACAACCTGCCACACAGTGGGTGTGGACGTATCTGCAGGTTCATTCGATTCCAAACGAGGCACCCGTCTGATATACTTAAGTCACACGAGTGTTGGGGCAGATGATCATCAATATCTCACTGACAGCGGCATTCCCGCGTTCCCATGTCAGCAATATCTAGCTCAAACGGACTAGAAACTGAGCCGCAGTAAACATTTTTCGTCGTACAGCGCGGAGACAGACCCTTCGGTCCAACCAGTACATCATCCCAAACTAAACTAGTCCCAGCTGCCTGCTCCTGGCCCATATCCCCTCCAAACCTTTCCTACTTATCTACTCAGGGAGGCGATGACTACGATTACTATATTTTTAATCCAGATATCCTGGGTTCGAATCCCACCCTGGGAGATTGAATTTGACTTCAATAAAATATCTGGAATTAAGAAGCTAATGATGACTGTGAATTCTTTGCCAATTGTTGGGAAAATCCCATCTGGTTCACTCATGTCCTTTAGGGAAGGAAACTGCCATCCTTACCTGGTCTGGCCTACATGTGACTCCAGCCCCACGCAGCAATGTGGTTGAGTCTTAACTGCCCTCTGGGCAATAAAATGCCCTCATCCTGTGAATGAATGGATAAAGGGCACCGAAACAAAAGCTTATCCAAGCATCTTTTATACGTTGTACCCGTACCCACATCCACCGCTTCGTCTGGAAGTTCATTCCACACACGGACCACCCTCTGTGTAAAAAAAATTGCACCCCCACCATTGTCCTTTTTAAATCTTTCTCCTCTCACCTTAAAAAATATGTCCCCTGGGCTTGAAATTCCCCCCACCCCAGGGAAAAGACACCTGCCATTCACCTTATGTATACCCCTCATGATTTTACAAACCTCTATAAGGTCACCCCTCAGCCTCCAGTGAAAAAAGTCCCAGCCTCTCCTTAAAACCCGAACCCTCCATTCCCGGCAACATCCTGTTAAATGTCCGCAAACTCGAGAAATTCGTATTCAGCCGACTGAAGTCACAACAAAAGAGGCCATTCGGCCCTTTCAGCCCTTGCACTCCAATTCCCCCCTCGCAGTCCGAGCCCACATTCGAAAGACTTTACGGCTCTCCCTTCATCAACCGCTCTGTTACTATAGGAGGGGAGGCGATGGCCTCGTGGTATTATTGCTGGACCATTAATCCAAAGACCCAGATAATGTTTTGGGGACTTGGGTTTGGATCCCGGCAGATGGTGGAATTTGAATCCAATAAAAAAAATCTGGAATTAAGACCCTAATGATGACCATGAATCCATTGTCGGAAAAACCCATCTGGTTCACCAATGTCCTTTAGGGAAGGAAACTGCCAACCTTAGCTGGTCTGGGCCTACATGTGACTCCAGACCCATAGCAATGTGGTTGACTCTTGACTGCCCTCTGGGCAATTAGGGATGGACAATAAATGCTGCCTGGCCAGCGACGCCCTCATCCCGTGAATGAATAAAGGACACCACCAAAAGAACTCGGTCAGAAATAATTGGAACATTTTCACAGTTGATCCGAGCAATTGAATTGTGTCCCTGGTGATTATATTTTCGCAGGGTCTCCCATCATTCGGATTTGAGGGAGGGGAATACCGGGCTAATGTATTCCAGGGCTCAAGTTAACCGTTGCCGGAGGAAACTGCGTCGGATTTACCGTTGCGCGATTCCGCGAAGAGTCTGAAAAGGTCAATGGGGGCACATCTTAAAACCTTTCCTTTCCGAAGCAAACATTCCTGATTAACTTTTGTTAACGCTTCAGTTGCAATCAGACCAGAATACTCTACAGGAGCCTAGATTCGTAGACGCACATTATGTAGGCCGCAGCCTTCCAAAGTCATAACACCACCGGCTGTAGTTATTCTTTTCCCATTTATCAAGGATTGCCACTGAACACTGCTCTCTTGTACTCGCTACCTCAAGGCTTAATGCGTCCAATACACCCGAATGATTCCCCACACTGTTCCCCCCTTTCCTAAACCCGGGATCACCCCCAAACGTCAGTAGCCGACGACCTCACTTGCACCATGTTCCCAAGGCCATTTGGCCCCTCCAGCCCGCTCTGCCATTCCATATGACCGTGGCTGATCTTTCTCGTGCACTCAGCTACGCTTACCCGCCCGCTCTCCCTAACCCTTCGTTCCTCCGCTGTTTGAAAATCCATCGATCTTCGCCTTAAAACCATTCAACGAGGTAGCCTCACTGGGCAGGAAATTCCACAGATTTGCAACCCCTTTGGGTGAAGACGTTCCTCCTCAGCTCCGTCCTAAATCTGCTCCTCCCCCGCCTTTACTTTGAGGCTGTGCCCCTTCGTTCCAGTTTCACCCACCAGTGGGATCAACCTCCCTGCTTCTATCTTATCTAGTCCCTTCATCATTTTATATGTTTCTGTAAGATCCCCCCTGTCATTCTTCTAAATCCTAATGAGCACAGTCCCAGGCGACTCAATCTCTCCCCATAAGCCAACCCTTTCAACTCTGCAATCGACCTAGCGACCCTCCTCTCCACCCCCTCCAGTGCCAGTATGTCCTTTCTCAAGGAAGGAGACCAAAACTGTACACAGTACCGGAGGTGTGGCCTCACCAGGACCTTAAACAGCTATAACATAACCTTCCCGTTAGCTCCCTATGCTTTAAAACTCTCGTCCTTGTTTTCACATCTCCCCATGCCTCTCCCCGCTTTACCCCTTGAATCTCCTGGAGCTGAAAAGCCCTCCGGACTCATCTAATTCTGGCCTTGCGTGCGCCCCCGATTTTACACGCTCCTCATTCAAAGCCCTGCTCTTGTATGCATTAAGTTTTTCGAATTCCCTCGCTCTGACTCGCTGCACCCCTTACAACTTTCCTCTTTGCCTGAGACCTATATCTCTTTAGCTGGCCTCAGGGTCAATTTTTGCCTAATAGTCATAGAGGCCTACGGCACGGAAACAGACCCTTTGGTCCATCTCCTCTGTGCTGACCAGATATCCTAAGCTAATCCAGTCCCATTTGGGAGCATTCGGCCCATATCCCTCTAAACTCTTCCTATTCATGTCCCCATCCAAATGCCTTTTAAATGTTGTCATTGTACCAGCCCCCACCACTTCCTTTGGCATCTTGTTCCGTACCCGCACCACCCTCTGCGTGAAAAAGGTGCGCCTTAGCTCCCTTTTAAATCTTTCCCCCTCTCACCTTAAACCTATGCCCCTCTAGTTTTGGACTCCCCTACCCTAGGGAAAGGACCTTGTCTGTTCACCCTATCCATGCCCCTCATGAGTTTATAAACCTCTATAAGGTCCCCCCTCAGCCTCCGACGCTCCAGGGAAAATAGCCCCAGCTTATTCAGTCTCTCCCTGTAGCTCAAACCCTCCGACCCTGGCAACATCCTTGTAAATCTTTTTCTGAACCCTTTCAAGTTTCACAACATCCTTCCTACAGCAGGGAGACCAGAATTGAACGCTGTAGTCCAAAAGTGGCCCTAACCAATGTCCTGTACAGCCACAACATGACCCTCCCAGCTCCTATACTCAATGCACTGACCAATAAAGGCGAGCGTACCGAACGCCTTCCTCACCGCCCTGTCTACCTGCGACTCCACTTTCAAGGAACTATGTACCTGCACCTCGAGGTCTCTTTGTTCAGCAACACTCCCCAGGACCTTACCATTAAGTGTGTAAGTCCTGCCCTGATGTGCCTTTCCCAAAATGCAGCCCCTCACATTTATCTAAATTAAATGCCACTTCTCAGCCCATTGACCCATCTGATCGAGGTCCTGCTGTACTCTGAGGTAACCTCCTTCACTGCCCACTACAACCTCCAATTTCGGTGTCGTCTGCAAACTTAGTAACCGTACCTCCTGTGTTCACATCCAAATCATTTACATAAACGACAAAAGCATAATTCTGCTGTGCAGGAGTTAATAAAATGATGTAAATCCAATTTATAATTCTTGTGACATCAAGCTTGGGACTAAACGACTTGAGATCTCAGTGAGGAGCTCCTGAGGCAGGTTATAAAGAGTGCAGCGAGTTAGAGCGAGGGAATTCCAAAAACTTCATGC
>JAHRHZ010000122.1:1491407-1539324 GCA_024137785.1 Ginglymostoma cirratum | reverse complement strand
AGAGAGTGTGAGTGAGAGAGTGTGAGTGAGAGAGTGTGAGTGAGAGACAGAGTGTGTGTGAGACAGAGTGTGTGTATGAGAGAGAGAGTGTGTATGAGAGAGTGTGTATGAGAGAGTGTGTGTGTGAGACAGAATGTGTGTGTGAGAGAGAGTGTGTGAGAGAGAATGTGTGTGTGTGAGAGAGACAGAGGGGGAAGGGGAAAGTGGGAGTGGTGGGGGTGGGGTAGGGGAGGGGGAGAGAGAAGGGAATAGGGAGGGGGAACGGAGGAGGGGGAGGGAGGAGGGCGGAAGGTGGAGGGGTGACGGTAGGGTGAGGGGGTGGGGATAGGGTGAAGGGGAGGGGTTGCAGGGGGCATCGGAAGGGATAGGGAGGGGGAAGGGAAGGCGCAGGGGTGGGGGAAGGGGGAAGGGAAAGGGAGGGTTAGCGGGAAGGGAGTGGAGGAGAGGGGAGGGAGAAGGGGTGTGGGGAAGCGGGAAGGGTGAGGGGCAGTGGGAAGGGGAAGGGGGAAGGAGGGAGTGGGAAGGGGAAATGGGTGGGGCAAGGCGGGTGGGGGAGGGGGATGGAGGGTGGAGGGGGCAGGGGAAGGGGGAAGGGAAAGGGAGGGGGAAAGGGAGGGGGGAAGGGGGTGGGGAGGGATAATGGGAAGGGGGTGGGGGAGAGGTGAGGGGCATGGGGAAGAGGGAAGGGGGATGGGGAGTGGGGGGAGGGGGAAGGGGCTGGGGTGGGGTAGCGCCATGCGCTCTCACGCCACGGGCTCACCTGGTGAATTACCACTGAGGTGACGATTTTGTCGGCCCCCTGGTAATCCAGGCAGAAGAGCTGGGTGCTGCGCTGCTCGGTCACGGGGACTTGCAGCTCCTGCTCAGTGCCCGAGCTGCTCTCGTTCGACTCCTCGCACTCGAAGCCTGAGGAATACACCGCGCCGTCTGCGAAAGCAAACCGGAAAATGTAGACCTCCTCCCCCACCTTTTGCTGAGGAAAACGTGCCGGTCGCGGCCTCGAATGGAACTTCACTGCCACCCGGCTCCCGGCGGTAAACAATCCCACAGACTCACGTCTCTCTGAAATTCCTCTTTGTCTCTGTCTGCAGTGGGCGACCTTTTATTCTGAGAGCTGTTGGCGGCACAGCCAGAGACTCCCTCTCCCTGGGATCAGCCTGGAGAGATTCCCCCCCAGCTCTCTCCCTGACATTGTAGACTCTCCTTGCTACAGCCTCAGCCTGAGGCTCAGGCTTTCCTCCCATTCCAGCCTCTTGTCTTTCTCAATCCTTTGGAACGTTCAGAGTTAGTAGCAGCACTCCGCAATTTACACAATCACCATCTTATCCTCGTCCCAACTCGACTCTCCTGCACAGGCCGCTTTTATCCTGCTTTTCATCACACACGTCTATTTCTTTCCTGAAGATCCTGCCCCCACTGCACTTCCACACACTCACGGCCCTCTGAGGGAAGTAGGTTCTCCTCCTCTCAGTTTTGAACCTCTCTCCTCTCACTCTGTGCCCGTCTTGTTCCAGACTGTCCCTCCAAGGGGGAGCGTCTGTTCCACGTCCTCCTTATCTAATCCCTCTAGCGTTTTATACACCGCAGTCAGATCTCCCTGCCCCAGGCGCAAACTATTTATCTGCAACACAGACCCATTCTCCCCTGGAATCTACCTGGTGGCCCACCCCTGAGCTACCTCTGGTGGCTTTACACCATTTCTCTCATAAGGAGACCAAAACTGGACACAATATTCCAGGTGTGGTCCCACCAATGCCATGTATAATTGTAGAGACACCCCTTCACGTGCATCATCCAGGCCTTTCGCAATGAATGCCCAGATTCTACCTTCAGCTCCTTCATGGAACGCCAGCGGCATCCCTAACAGGCCTCGGGAGCAGCTGAACATCAACAACATTGGTGGTGATCGGAAAGAATGGCCTTCCCTGGGGAAAAATTTGCGAACCGGACGCGTTTGTGAGACCATTGACGGTAAACTGACTGTCTTCCAATTCCATTCGTTCAAGTTCTTTTCGTGAACTGAACTCGAATGCCATCATTCCCCAGCCACATCTCCTGAGTATGCCTGATTTTAATAACATCTCCGCTGCCTAGATGCATTTACGACATCCCACCCCCCCATCACCAGGCCCTCCACCTCAGTCTTGCTTTGCCCCCTCAAAACCTGCATCTTTGGCCGAAGCCTTTTGGTCTCCTTGTTAAGGTTTGGTGTATCACTTCTTATTTCGTAAAGCCCTCCCCTGGAACATGCCTTGCGATTTCGGTTTCCGACGTGGGTGGTGCTACAGAAATGGAACGCTATCGTTGGCGTTGTACTCGTGCCCCCCCTGCCCCCTGCCCCCCGCCCCGGCATTTCTCCGTTCTGCGTCGCCTCTCATCAAGAAGCCGGACTTACTTTTGTGGCGCGGATGGTAGACTTGCTGGTCGGGCTTGCGGGGACGGACCGGGGTGGGTGTTTGCCTCTTCTTCTGCCTCTCCTTCGCCTGCCTCACCTCCCTGTCGTAATCATCTCTGGGGGAAACAAACAGTTGGGGGGCGGGGGGTGAGGGTGCAGGAAAGGAGGAAGGGGTCTTTGTTTAATCGTTGCTGTCAGCTGCAAACCTCCCCCCCCACCCAGCTTTGCTCCGAAATTCGAAAATCAGGCTCCTGTTAGCACATTCAAGGCCGGTTGAGCCTCTTGACACTGGGATTCAGTCTCGCCCCCAGTGGCATGACAGCTTCAAACCCCCTCCCCCCACCCTCGCCGAATGCCGTAGCATTGAAGCCAAAATCCCCGGGGACTACGTTTCACCACTTGAATGGAAAGGCCTGTATCTGACCCATGTCGCTCAGTCTTACTGGGTCTTCAGTGGCGTAGATGAGGATTTATCCACAATTAACGGAGCGAAGAATTTCAGTGTCGTCGAGAGGAAAGAGGCCCCTCGGCCCATCCGGTCCGTGCCGACCGCCTCGCCATTCCAATCCCCGTTTCCCAGCACTTGGCCCACAACATGTCGAGTGCCCATCTACATCCTTCTTCAATGGGATGGGGGTTTCTGCTTCTCCCACCCTTACAGGCAGTGAGTTCCAGATTCCCCACCAGCCTCTGGGGGAAAACATTTTCCCTAACGTCCACCTCTAAACCTCCTGCCCCCTTCCCTTAAATCTGTGCGCCCCCTCTCCCCAGGTATTAAGCCCCCCACTGAGGGGTAAAGTTCCTTCCTTTCTTCCATATTGATATCCCTCATCATTTTATCCATCTCAATCATGTGCCCCCCCCACTCAATCCCCTCTGCTCTAAGGAAAACAACCCCCCTGTCCATCCCAATCCCTCTTCAAGAGCTGAAACTCTCCAGCTCCCCACAAGGCAACATCCTGGTAAATCTGCCCCTAACAAAGGTGGCGATCCGTTACAGTGGGGAGGGCTGTCAATCACCCACTAAACACCCGCCCCTTCGTCTACCCGATTGGTCAACCCCGTGTGAGCCTACTCCCCATTGGCGGGGCACGCCGTCACCGTCGGACCCACCGGCTGTCAGTCATCCACAAGGCGCCGACGTCCCGCCCCTTCCACAGACCGATTGGTCAACGCCGGGGGTTCCGCTCCCCATTGGCAGGGCTCTGTGTCCATCAGAGGCAAGGGCGGCATCGCCGCTTCCCGGTTGGCCGAACGGACTGTCAATCACTCTCTCAACCCGCCCCCACATTCCGATTGGCTAATCCTGGAGGGGTCGCCTTCCTATTGGCAGAACGCCTGTCCATCAGATGGAAGGCATTGCTGCGTCCGGTTGGCCGAACGGACGGTCAAGCATTTAACCAGACCGCCCCCCTCCACATCCCGATTGGGTAATCCCGAAGGAGCCGCATTCCCATTGGCGGGACCCCCGTCCATCAGAGGGAAGGCATTGCTGCGTTTCGGTTGGCCGATAGGACTGTCAATCATCGATCAACACGTCCCGCCCGCCCACTGAGTCACCCGGAGGAGCCACCTTCCCATTGGTTCGGCCTCTGTCCATCAGAGGGGAGGGCGAAGCCCACGCGTCCCGTTTGGCCGAACGGACCGTCAATCGACGCTTCCGTTTCCGGTGCATCTCCCGCCCCCTCCGGTTGGCAAGGGAACCAGCCGCCACCAGCACCCCCACCCCCACCCACCACCCGCCACCCGCCTCACTGCTTCTCCTCCCCCGAACAAACCTGGCGATCTGGTTACGGCGGATGTGGCGGACGAAGCCATGGTTCATGTCGAGCCGCGCGGATTTGGCGGCTGCCGCCGTCTTGTCCCGGGAAGCGGAGCCCTCGTCCTCCAGCTCCATCCATCCAGGCCTCAAAGGGGTGATGGCCAACCAGCAGCTATTCCGGAGTGAAACCATCTCCTCCCCCCCCCCCCCCCACCCCAGGCAATAAAACTCCACATTATGAGAACATTGACCTAATCTGATACTTGACAAAGATAATGTCATTGGGTGGGGGAGATATTGCTTCTTCTGAGACCATTCCACTTCATAGAAAAACAAATGGTGGTCATAGTAATGTTGTAGTAGGCCATTCGGCCCGTCTAGACAGTTCTGCTGTTCATTCCCTGATGTGTGGTCCAACTCCCTATCCCTTTGAGGCTGCAGATACTGGAAGCTAGTGTCAATAAATGTGGAACTGGAAAAAGCACAGCCGGTCAGACAGCATCCGAGGAGCAGGAAAGACAACATTTTGAAGGCTTTTGGCCCAAAAGGTTGTCTTTCCTGCTCCTCGGATGCTGTGTGGCCGGCTGTGCTTTTCCAGTTCCACATTTATCACCTGAACACCTTTGCTCAACAAACAATTTGCCTGTGTCAAAATTAAGATGTATTCTGTCAGGACTCATGATGCAGGCTGTGGAACAAAGATAGACTCAGTTACAGCTTTTTACTTCTCAAACTTTTCAAAAAGGCACCAGACTGTGGCAGCAGTTGCAGCTTTGCACTCTCCTTTACTGTATTACTCGCCGTAAAATTCAAATGAACAGTAACTTAATTCAGTTTAATTTTGCACCTTTATTATTTTCAGACGTGGTAGAGGATTGCACCGCTTTTAACTCTCGTTCCTAACGTCCTCGAGAAAATTACTTATTACAGCATTGCCACTCGGGCAGCTCACCTCAAAAGTCAAGTTAAAAGATAAACAAATGCTGCAGGTCCAAAGGTGGGATTATTTAGAGACAGTCATATGTTTTTGAAGCCTGAATGCCCGCGCGATAGAGATAATTCTGGTGGAATCGCTGCTTCAGGTTTAAAGCAAATTCATTGCTCAGGGTTATATCTTGTCTCAGTCAATGGCACTCTTTCTTGAGTGAGACCTTTGGCATGTATCGAGCACGTAGTTTGTACTGGTCCCTGAGTTTCCTCATTGACGGATGATTGCACTATCAGATTTTTTTTTGGATCAGACATTAAACCATCTTTCTTCAGGTGAATATAACATTTCTCACTGCATATTCTCGAAGGAATCTTCTTCCCCAGTGTTGTGGCTAATATTTGTCCCTCTGTCAACCATCACTTAGTGAACGAAACAGATGGTCCAGTCCTTATGACTTTGCTGTCAGCAGGAGGAATGAATTAATGAATGATTTTTATTGTTTCATGTATTTAGGAAAATATGGTGAAAAGCGTTTTGTCGCCATAATCCGCCACCATTCTGGAGAGCATGCTCACTTCGCCCCATCGTGCGCCAACCCCCTGCTGTGAGCATGCTCACATTGCCCCATTGTGCCACCCCCACCTGCTCTGTGCATGCTCACATTGACCCATCGCGCGCCAACCCCCTGCTCAGAGCGTGCTCATATCATCCCATTTCCACACCCCCCCCTCCCCCGCAACTGCTCTGGAGCTTGCTACGTGCAAATTGGGTGCTGCGTTTCCCACATTACAGTGGTGACTGCACTTCAAAAAATCCTTTTGTGGATGTCTGGTGGCAACAAAAGTCAGTAAATAAATTAAACTTCTTTCTTCAGACACAAAACTGGGGCGAACAAAGTCAATTTTAGTCAGGCTTTTTTACATGTAAAGACCAGAGCCTGCCATCAATTTGGGTGGGCGGACACAGTTAACAAGTTTATACGAGAATAGGATTAGATCAAATTGCAAAGGTCAGGGAAGGTGGAGGATTTGTGGAAGAGGCTGATATGTGAAAGGAATGTGCCAACATTTTTGAAACGTAGTGGCTAAAATAATGTTGGACACGCATCAGACATAGCGAGCTCCAGAGACAGCAAGGGGATAATCCCCGAGACCATGTTTTTCTTTCATGATATTGAGTAACAGATAAATATGGAGCGGGAGACCAGCATTCACCTGCGCCTGTCTTCAAAACAGAATCGTACTGTGTACAGCGCGGAAACAGATCCTTCGGTCCAGCTCATCCATGCTGACCAGATCTCCTAAATTAATCTGATCCCATTTGCCAGCATTTGGCCCACATCCCTCTCAACCCTTCCTACTCATGTACCCATCCTGATGCCATTTAAATGTTGTCATTGTACCAGCCTCCACCACTTCCTCTGGCAGCTCACTCCATACACGCACCACCCTATGCGTGAAAAACAGAGCCCTATTAAATCTTTCCCCTCTCACCTTAAACCCATGCCCTCTAGTTTTGGACTCCCCTACCCTGGGAAAAGGACGTTGACTATTTAACTTATCTATGCCTCTCACGATTTTATAAACCTCTATAAGGTCACCCCACAGCCTCCGATGCTCCATGGAAAATAGCCCCAGGCTATTCAGCCTCTTCCTGTAGCTCAAACCCTTCAACTTCCTTGTAAATCTTTTCTGAATCCTTTCAAGTTTCACAGCATCCTTCCTGTAGCAGGGAGACCAGAATTGAACGCTGTAGTCCAAAACGGGCCCTAACCAATGTCCTGTACAGCCACAACATGACCCTCCCAACTCCTACACTCAATGCACTGACCAATAAAGGCAAGTGTACCAAACGCCTTCCTCACCGCCCTGTCTACCTGCGACTCCACTTTCAAGGAGCTATGTACATGCCCCCCAAGGTCTCTTTGTTCAGCAACACTCCCCAGGACCTTACCATTAAGTGTATAAGTCCTGCCCTGATTTGCCTTTCCAAAGTAGTGACCATGAGACAAAATCTTTCCAGAAGGTGCCTCTGTCTACAGCAGGATTCCATGCGCGTCTATGATTCCACTCCACAAGTAATATTTACACCCAGCCCCGGCTAATTTTTGCCTCCCTGGGCGGAACAGAAAAATTGTAACGAGAAATTTGGCAACCCACAGTCGCAAAACACGAGCTAGAAAAGGAAAACAGAAGTTGCTGGAAGAGCTCAGCAGGTCCGGCAGCGATCTGTGAAGGAGAATTCAGAGTTAACGTTTCGGGTCCGGTGACCCTTCCTCAGAACTGGCCACTGGACCCGAAACGTTAACTCCGCTTTCTCTCCGCTGACCTGCTGAGCTTTTCCAGCCCATTCTGCCTTCGTTTCTGATTTACAGCAAACATCACCCCCACCCCACCCCCTGACCCCTTCGCCCAAGCAATGCTTTCGGCTTTTAATAAGTCTCAGAAACCCAATATTGAAGGAAGCGTACGAAATGTAATCCTTTCTTTTAGAAAAACAAAACACACGAAACTGCCGGGGAGCACGCATTTTAAGTCATGAGGTTTTCTCTCAACCCCAGGAACGCAGTTATGAGCAGTTTGTTCATCTGGTGTAATTTTATTTGGAGTTTGACAGACTCGAGGGGAGCACAAAGTCTTGGAAGATGCACAGAGAACAGAAGGGGAGGGATGGGGTTGGTGTTTTCTTCAGTCCTTCCATCCAGTCTAGATTCTGGTGAAGGTGTATATTTTGAAGAGGGTGCAGTATGGTTTGAACTTGTCACACGAATGGAAATGAGAGATGAGCTGGAGGAGGGGGGAGGAAGGAATGTAAATGGTGGTGGTAGAGGTCCTGTGCTGTGGCTAACTCCGGGGAAGCGCGCTGGTCGGCCACCCTCCCCGCCCGGTGCGGTGTGGGAACGGGAGAGTGACGGTTGGTGATGGCGGCGGTGGCGGTGAAGCAGGAGCCGGAGAGCGCGGAGCAGGGGGACGGAGAGCCAGGTACCGGGGACCGGGGAGGGTGGGGGAATAGCCGGGCATCCCTGTAGTGCCCCCCCCCCCCCCCCCCCCACTCAACCAAAAAAAAACCTCACGGCGTTTTTCTAGAAAGTTCTCCCGAAGCGCGGGGAGGGGTGGGGGAGCGAGGCGGGTGACTGCTGGCTCGGCAGGGTTTGTTGGCGCAGCACGTGGTCCCCGCCTCCCCTGGGCTCGGCAGGGTTTGTTGGCGCAGCACGTGGTCCCCGCCCCCTGGGCTCGGCAGGGTTTGTTGGCGCAGCACGTGGTCCCCGCCTCCCTGGGCTCGGCAGGGTTTGTTGGCGCAGCACGTGGTCCCCGCCCCCTGGGCTCGGCAGGGTTTGTTGGCGCAGCACGTGGTCCCCACCCCCCTGGGCTCGGCAGTGTTTGTTGGTGCAGCACGTGTTCCCCGCCCCCTGGGCTGGGCAGGGTTTGTTGGCGCAGCACGTGGTGCCCGCCCCGCTGGGCTTGGCAGGGTTTGTTGGTGTGGCACGTGGTGCCCGCCTCCCTGGGCTCGGCAGGGCAGGGTTTGTTGGCGCAGCACGTGGTCCCCGCCCCGCTGGGCTTGGCAGGGTTTGTTGGCGCAGCACGTGGTGCCCGCCCCCCTGGGCTCAGCAGGGTTTGTTGGCGCAGCACGTGGTCCCCGCCCCCTGGGCTGGGCAGGGCAGGGCAGGGTTTGTTGGCGCAGCACGTGGTCCCAGTCCCCCTGGGCTCGACAGGGTTTGTTGGCGCAGCATGTGGTCCCCGCCCCCCTGGGTTCAGCAGGATTTGTTGGCGTGGCATGTGGTGCCCACCCCTGGGCTGGGCAGTGTTTGTTGGCACGGCATGCGGTGCCCATCCCTGGGCTCGGCAGAGTTTGTTGGTGCAGCATGTGGTGCCAACCCCTGGGCTCGGCAGAGTTTGTTGGTGCGGCACGTGGTGCCCACCCGTGGGCTCGGCACAGGGTTTGTTAGCGCGGCTCGACGTGGTCTCCTTGACTCAGCTTGGTTGTCGATGCAGGTCGCAGTGCCACCCAGCTCAGGAGGGTTTCTGACGCAGTTTGCAATGCCTTCCCAGCTCAGGTAGTGCAGTTGGTGAAGCTGGCAGTGCCACCTGGCTCTGAAGGATTGTTGGCACAGTTTGCAATGCCACTTGCCTCGTGAAGGGCTGTTGGTGCAGATCGCAATGCCACCTGGCTCTGTGGGGCAGTGCAGTCGGTGTATTTGCAGTACGTTGGTGCCACCAGGCACAGGCACTGGAGGGGTAGAGGTTGGCTTGGGTTGTAGGCTTGGGGGAAGTGGCTGGTGGTGGTGTTGGTGTATGTATAGTGAGACCCAGCTCAGGTTCATTAGTCAAGTTTCGGTGATGAAGCATGTTGGGATAGTCACCCAGCCCGGGTTGATTGGTGTTTCTTTAAGTTCATATGATCTGCCTTCTTACCACATACCCTGGTTATCATTACCAAAATTGCTGCCCCGCTTTATACCTCATCACCTTCCCATTACCCCTGCTCCCACAAGCTAAGCTCTAAATATTAATTCTACAATTCACCGGAGCACTGGTCTCTGCATGCTGTCAGGTGAGACCTTCCCATTGTACAGACCTCATATTGATGCCGGTGACCCATAAACCCATTTCCCCTATGTCACTCTCATCTTAGTCATCCTATGCTATTTGCTCACGGTTCAGGTAACCAGTCAGGTGTTAATACTACTGAGGTTCTCCTTTTAAACTGAGCTGGTCATGGTCCCCTAAGCAGCACCCCTTCTCTAGTCATGCCACTGTCTTCTAGCCCATGTGGGTTACAACAACTCGATCCCTGCTCCTACCATTACAAATTTCTCTCTAGCCCCGATCAGATGTCCTGAACTCTGGCGCTGAGCTTACAATGCTGCCTCTTGGACTCTTACTGCAGACTACCCTGACTGTACTGACCCCTGCTACCACAACGTTCCTGTTGACCTTCCCCAGACTTGAATGGCTTCCCTTACACAATGCCACTGGTCCATTTATCCCTTCTTGAGCACCATAGCAGCTCACGTGTTTCTGGTTTTGTCCTTGGATCAAGTCCAGTGACCCAACCCCGAGGGTTATGACTGCCCTCTGTAAGAAACCTTCCCTGTCCTTGCTGCACCTGTAGCTTGGTCTCCAGCTCGTCGACTCTTCAGCCGAAGATAAGCCAAAGATTCTCAAGCCGTAGAGACTGACTGCAGATGGATCATACTGGCATCAACCAGCTGCTGCCTACGGCAGCCGCGCTGCCATCTTTACTAACCACTGATGAATTAATTTTTATAATTAACAGAACCTAGCGCTCCAAAAGGCTTCATAACTACACACACAGCTATTAATAAAACCTCATGGACGAATTACCCAACTTTAAGAAGATTCTTATTTTTTAAGTTCACGTAATACATTTCCTGAATAAGATTAGGTATGAGATAAAGAGAATGAGCACACTAACTATTCCATCATTAATCTTCTTTGCTGTTCTGTTACACTTCAGTTTACTTTGGAGTTCTCTGAGTTCTCAGACTTGCCCTACCACCTCTTTTAAGCTCTCACATCTGTCTATAGATTACCCTCTATGTCTGAGGAGCAACTTGTAACTTTTATAGTCACTGGATCCTGACAGAAGTTTTAAAAAAGGGCACGTCTTGTCTTTTCTGCACCTACTGGACACTCAGTCTGTGTCTGATTCAGGCCTAGTCTGCTCCCTGCGTGTCTCTTACTCCCACTGAATGAATCATTTAAGTTTGAGTTCAGTAACTCTGAAAGTTGCTGACTTGGGCATTGGCAGGCTCATAGGGCTGAATGGCCTGCTCCTAGTTTCTACAGTCCCAATATAGGTGTTGTGCCAATGTCCATTCCTCAAAAGGATCTACTGCAGATCAACTTACTGCTAATCTTACTGTCCCACATGCTGATTATCGACTCAAAGCACAGAAACAGACCCTTCAGTCCAACCAGTCTATGTCAACCATAACCCCAAACTAAACTAGTCCCCACCTGCCTGCTCCTGGCCCATATCCCTCCAAACCTTTCCTATTCATGTACTTATCCAAATGTCTTTTAAACATTGTAACTGTACCCGCATCCACTACTTCCTCTGGAAGTTCATTCCACACATGAACCACTCTCTGTGTAAAATAAAATTGCTCCTCATGTCTTTTTAAAATTTTCCTCCCCTCACCTTAAAAATATGCCTCATTGCCTTGAAATCTCCTGCCCTAGGGAAAAGACACATGCCATTTTCCTTATCTATACCCCTCATGATTTTATAAACTTCTGTAAGTTCACCCCTAAACCTCCTGTGCTCCAATGAATAAAGTCCCAGCCTATCTAGTCTCTCCTTATAACTCAAACCCTCCATTCCCAGCAAACAACCTGGTAAATCTTTTCTGAACCCTCTCCTGTGAAATAACACCCTGCCTATAATGGGGTGACTTGGACAGTGCTCAGTATTCCAGAAGAGACCTCACTGTCGTCCTGTACAACCTCAGAGTGACGTCCCAACTCCAATACTCAAAAGGTCTGAGAGGTGAATTGCCTGCCATTTCACACTTTGGTCAGTTTGCCAGTGGATGCGCAGCAGTCTCTCAACGAGGTGAATATTAACGTTGTCCATTCTTTGCCTTTCTACCTTGTAGCCTCCAAGATTGCGAGGTTATATCCTCAGGAGGAGGAAGAGGATGACCGAAGCAGGCACTGCCCCTATCTGGACACTATCAATCGGTAAGTGTGAGCCAGTTTTGGCGGCTTGGGTTACATTTTAACATAATCTTCTTTAAAAATAATCTATTGAGTGTTATTGCCAGGTGGAAGATTTGTAAAAGACGCTGGCCGTAGGAGCGCAAGTCTCTTCCCTCTCCTGGGTTGATTGGTTTGAAAAGTATTGCTGCATTAAATCCATTCCACCATCCAGGCTGCAGTGCTCCCCATTTGTCAGTATGTGGCAATGGCTGTGAAAGTAGCTGGAGAGTCTCACTGGTACAGCAGGCTGGTCTGCTTGCAGGGTCGGACAGAGACATGAGAACAGGAGGAGGACATTCAGCCCCTTGAGCATGTTCTGCTAGTCAGCTCAATTCTGTCTGGTCAGTACCTCACCTACACTTACCAACCTTCATCCTCGACCAGATTGCTTCTGAAAGCTGCAATCAGCCCTAAGTCCATTGCTTTTCGGGTACTCTATTGCTTTTCAAACTCTAATCTTAAGATTGTATCCTCCATTCTCGGTAGCTGCCCTGTCACGTTTTAAATGATTTGATTTGTTCTTTCAAACTGCAGCTCTTAGCGAAATACAACCCATGTCTGCCCAATCTATTAGCTTCAATCCGGCTTGCTTTTGAAGCAATTAGATCTTAAACAGTTGGTTCAAGACTTGCTGAGTAAATTTAATGTTAAATACAGTTAAATTGGAGCGAGCTTTATGCTGTGTTCAGCTGATGTGTATATGATTCATGAGGCAGTTTAGAGGAAGTTATTGAGGAGTAGGGAGATTCTGTTTTCATGAAGCCATTCAGAGCCTGATGGTCTTTTCAATTCTCTCTCTTTCTCTCTCTCTCCCTGTAAACAGGAGTGTGTTGGATTTTGACTTCGAAAAGCTGTGCTCCGTCTCCCTCTCCCACATCAACGTATATGCTTGCCTGGTGTGTGGCAAATATTTTCAAGGTGAGTAACCTCCGTGTGTTCCGAGTTCAGTCTCTTGATGTGCTTTTGCACACGAGCCTTCCCCCATTTGGGTTGGTCACAAACCAGGGTCTCTCCTTTTCAGGGAGGTTTTATGACACCCTTGAAGGTGTTTCTGCTTTTCTCCTGGGAGTCTGCTGCTCCAACTGGAGCTGTCTCAATCCAGAAGGTTTCTGAACTACGCTCCTTATGTTTGTTGCTGTCCCACTCCAGCGATGACTTGCAAGCCATAGTCCTCACCCTCAGAATCATCACATGAGATAAATCAACAGAAAATGCTTCAACCTACACCATCCTCGATCCAAAACCAAAATCACTCACCTTGTGTGCTCATTCAGGACCCGCTCCATGTCATTGATGACAACTTCTGTGAAGCACATGGGAAAGTGGGCCTCCCCCTAAATGCCGAGAAAACTAAGGGCTTTTTCCAGCTGGCTCCTGACTAAGATCAGTGGTAAGATCCTGGAAATTGGGACTAATTGCCATGTCTTGGGAGTCTCCCATCTACCAAGGCGAGCAAAGATGACGAGATTGATCGTCATGCCCCAGTGTGCCAGCTGACTTCAGCTGACCCAAGTACTTAAGGTTTAGGATCTGTCGTAATTATAGTGTCGTATGGACAGTGTTTCAGCAGCTAAAATTCTTGGACTCTTGCAGTTTGACATAAATTAAAGCATACTTTCATTGAACGGAGAGTGGTAGTTTCCTGTCTGCAGTCAGACTGATCATTCGAAGGATTTTTGTAAACTGGGTGCATTTTTGGAATCCGAGGGCACCAACTCATTAGTAAGTTGAGTCTGAAGTAGTCAGTTGCATTAAAATTCTGTGAATTATGAATGGGTCATGGAGTCTTTACAGCACAGATGTTGACCGTTCAGCCCATCTGGTCCATGCCAGCTCTCTTTCGTGCAATCCAGTCATTTCTGGTTCACTCACATTCTCTGTGCGCTTCTGCAGGTTCACTTCCCTCAAGTGCTTGTCCAATTTCCTTTTGAAATCACTCATCATCTCCACTTCCACTGCCCTCAGAGGCAGCAAGCTCCGCCTCATCATTGCTCACCATACAAAGATTTGCCTCTTGCCCAAAACCTTACATTAGTGTCCCCGTGTCTTTTTACCATCAACTAATGAGAAGAGCGTTTCTTTATGAACCTTATGTCAACATGTCGTAATCTCATGCACCTATCTTCCCTCAATCTCCTCTGCTCCAAGGAGAGCAGCCCTAGATTCTCCCAACCTAACTCTGTCGTTAAAATCTTTCATCCCCGGAACCATTTTGGGAAATGTCCTCTGCACCCTTGCAAAGGAGACTTCCTTTCTACTGTGTGGGGATCACAACAGGACACAGTACTCTAGTTGTGACTTAACCAGAACTTTATAAATCTTTATAGATCTGGACACTGTTGATACTTGAACTGTTAGATATGTGCTGCCGTATTAGTTGTACTTTGTGGGGGAAAAAAAAGCAAAAGGAGTTTCTGACCGTTTTGTCTGTTTTATGGAAGTGTGGGCTGTGTACTTCTGCTTGTCATATATTAGGTATGTGTGTTTTGGGTTGTGACACTCCTACTTTCATTCTGTTAAACACACAAGACTTCCTACCGATGTAAGGAGTGTTTCCCATTCCGTTTGGTTCAGAAATATTCAGAATCGGATTCTCAACTTCTTACCAATCACTGATGGCTATCCTAGTCTGACTTTGGAAGTCCCGATCTGAGGAAAACATGCCAAAAAATGGGCTGATTTTGTTTTTGGAATATAACATTATTCGTAACTGAAGAGCCTGATGTCGGACTGTGCTAGGTCATTAGAATAACCTTGGATTCGATCCTTACCTGGCCATAGAAAAGACAGTACCATCTGTACTGAAAACAAAAAATGCTGGAGATCACAGTGGGTCAGACAGTAACCTTCACTTCGGCTCTGATGACTCAAAGCATTAGTTTGCTCTCTCTTCACGGACGGTGCCTGACCCGCTGTGATCTCCAGCATTTTTTTGTTTTCCGTACAGATTCCAGCATCTGCAGTAATTTGCTGCAATGTTACCGTTTATCTTTGGTGTGGAGGACGGAGTTAATGTTGGACAGACATCTCATTACAGCTGGACCATACCCAGTGCCTCCAGTTTGGACGTTTGGTCTATGAACAGTAAGTCATTTATCTGTTCTGAGGAAGGGGCACTGGGCCCGAAACGTTAACTCTGTTTTTTTCCTTCACAGATGCTGCCAGACCTGCTGAGCTTTTCCAGCAACTTTGCTTTTGTTATCTGTGATGCTGGTTATTTGTCACCCGGAGTCTGGCACTTAGTTTCTGAGTTCCACGGTGATGTTCTCCTGGGTGGTAATGGTGGAACCCCTGCCTGAAAAAGAGATTGTCAGTCCTGCGGAGGGGCAGGTATTTGCGGAGGATGTAGGTTTGAATGTGACTATTTGCTTCCCACAGGGCGAGGCCTGAAGTCGTACGCCAACATTCACAGCGTCCAGGTGGGGCACCATGTCTTTCTGAATCTGCACACGCTGAAGTTTTACTGCCTGCCAGACAACTATGAAATCATTGACTCTTCCCTTGAGGATATCACGGTAAGTAAGCATGTGGCGCTAGTGTTCAGAAGTAACTTCTCATTTTTCTTAAACAACCCCCTCCCGGCCTTTACTAGGAGCCTTTGACTTTTGCTGAGATCCTGTTACAGCGGCCCTAAATGTTCACTGAGCTATTCCCCACACCCATGGTACGACTGCATAACCTCTGGTCCCCCGTGTATAGTGGACGTCATATCAGTTTTGCTGAAGCAGTGGAAACTGAACATATATCTGTAAATGTTTAGATTTCATCCCCAAGGATCCACTGTGTTCAAAATTCTGAGAAAGGGTAAATTGGGAGAAAGCCTGTCTCCACTCAGTAAGATAGTGACTAAGCCAATCCTGGATTATGATTGGTGACTTGCTCGCTGAGCTGGCTTGTAATTGTACAGATGTTTCGTCGCCATGCTAGGTGACATCATCAGTGGAGCGTCCAATGAAGCAATGTTGTTCTACTCCTCTTGGACTTTATACTGTCCAGTCTGTTAGGGTGAGTACTGTCATTTCCGGTTTTGATCTGTATGGGTTTGTATGTGGGGTCTAATTCTATGTGTTTGTTGATTGCATTACGGGTGGAGAACCACGCCTCTAGGAATTCAACAAACACATAGAATTGGACCCCATATACAAGCCCATACAGATCAAAACCAGAAATGACAGTACTCACCATAATGGACCGGACAGTATAAATTCCAAGCAAAGTAGAACAGCATTGCTTCGTCGGAGGGTCCACTGATGATGTTACCTAGCATGGTGATGAAACGTCTGAACGAGAACAAGCCAGCTTGGCGAGCAAGTCAATGACCTCACCCACAACCCGAGCTACAGATCTTTGCCAAAACTTTAGATCTGGATTATCACTAAGAGGACAATGGGAAAAATTTGGAGAATTTGTAGAGGATTGTCAGGACATAAAATTGCTTACTGGAAATAATGGAAAAAGAAGTTAAGTGAAAAGTAAAATGTACCGGCAGTTGGGAGGGATTGAAGCAGGTCTTTTACATGCAAAAAATTCTGTGAATTGCTAGTTTGTTTTCTCTTGAGGAAATGTCTGTTGAGGTTTCTGGAGCATCTTCATTGAGAAGGTACAAACACTGAGGACAAACAAACAAACCTTGTTCAACCTTTGCACGAAAGGTTCTGCCTTGGATAATTTTCAGGAATTCCCGAGCCCGCTCCTCACTCCTGCTGTACTGAATTCCTGTGAGATGTTTGCTGTTAAGCTTTGCCTGTGTATTTGCAGGCTACACTTCTCAGCGATTTAGAACCACACTGTATTTTGTTTGTGATGTTTGGTGTGTGAGAAGTAGTGAGGAGTTTACCACCCATCCTTTTGCGTTTCAGTACGTACTGAAGCCAACATTTACCAAACAGCACATCGCGAACCTGGACAAACAATCAAAGCTGTCACGGGCGTACGATGGGACGACCTACCTGCCAGGAATTGTGGGATTGAACAATATCAAGGCCAATGACTATGCTAACGTGGTACTACAGGTAAGGAAATAAAGAAAGTGTCACCCAGATTAGGCTACGACCTACGTTATAATGTAACATAGTCCAAACAGTGAGCTGAACTGTGACAGCAAGCGATTCGAATTGTGATAGCCAGTAGGCGTTGATTTGTCTGTACTTCTGTCGCTGATCTGTGCTCTGTTTCAGGCCCTGTCTAATGTCCCTCCATTGCGGAACTATTTCCTGGAGGAAGAGAACTACAGGGATATCAAGCGTCCTCCAGGGGACATTATGTTTCTGCTGGTGCAGAGATTCGGGGAGTTGATGAGGAAACTGCGAAATCCCCGGAACTTCAAGGCTCACGTCTCTCCACATGAGATGTTACAGGCTGTGGTGCTGTGCAGCAAGAAACGTTTCCAGATCACCAAACAAGGTAAGGGGCTGGCTAACTAACTATTACTGCTACAAGTTGGCAAGTTACAGACTGGTGAAGCTTTCTTTTACGGATACTCTGAATTGCTGCTGGGTGGGGAAGAGCAGATTAATTGTGAATTAAATGGGGGTCGGTACTGAATGGAAGTTTAGCTGGAACCTTGCTCCGGATTTCGTTTCCATTTCAATCACTTCAGAGTTGTGCTGACTGTTGGTTGATCCTGAGCCTGGTCTTCAGGGAGGTTTGCATTGGCTTTTGCATGGAAGATGCTAACTCCAGAGTCCTAAATGTTTAATTTTCAATCATGGCTTACTCTTCGGCTGAAGGTTGTGTGTTCCAGTCCCATTCTGGAAATCCACACTCGAGGCAGCGCTGCACTGCGGGTGATACCACTTTTTGGATGAAAGATTAAATGGAGACTCCCTCAGCAGGCTGTTAAGGATCCCATGGGACTAATTCAAAGCAGAGTACGGAAGTTATCCTTAGTGCCCTTACTGATATGTATTCCTTGGGCAATACGACAAATGTCATATGACAATATGACAGATTATCAGGTCATTATTGCAGTCTGTTTGAGAGTTTGCTGTGTGCAAATTGGCCCCCTGTGTATACTGCTCCTCAAAGGTAAACCCTTCTAGAACCGATGGAGGCAACATTTCCAATTTAACTTTAGCGAAACATGATCAAAAATAAATCCCCTGCTTCTCTGCGATTTCTGCAACAATGTGGGAGATTGCAAAAAAAAACCCGCTGAAATTTTGTCCCTTTGAGATTTGTTGGTTTTCGAATATGTAAGTTCTTTAAAGCTACATTTAGTAAATATTACCAGAATCACAACAAATAAAACAGTTTTAAATTTTTGCCATGCTCAAATGTTAAAAGATTGAAAATATGAAACAAATGTCTCGAAGCCAGATTGTTACGAAGTTGGGTAAAGTATTCATGAATTGTAAGGCAGGAAGTTAGGATTTGCTGGTAAAACTGATCCTGGGGAAAAGAGTGCCATGCTCCCTTTAAGATCTTGTGCTTTGTCTGTGCTTGGAAATTTATAAATGCAGGTGCACGCAGAGTGCCTGAATGAAAACATTTTGTGTAGAACAGCTAAGGAGCAATTTTTTTCCCAAGTCAACCAGTTTGAATTTGGCCAATTAATTTAAACCAAGCACCTAGATGCGGAAAGCCAATTGAATTTAAATCTGATGGTGTTGACAAGAAACCGATTACTAAATAAGAGTTTGATTATGTTGTTTCGGGTATATAAGATGAGGGCATTTGGAAAATTATGGAGAGCCATCTGCCACCTGCCAGAGTTAGCACCATTCAGCTGTCTGAGAAAGCCCATCACATTCATCAAAGGTCCCACCGTATTTTAGCTCAAACTCCTCATGGAAGAAATTATAGAGGAATAAGAAATCCCTGACAGCAGAACTAATGGAAGAAAGGTGTTTGTGAAGAGACCGGAGATGTCAAAATATTCCGGAAGACAGTCTGTGTGAACTTGGAGAGATTAAGTTTAATTCATTGCTTTCTTATTAATTGGGTTTATATAAATGGGACTTGTGTTTATTTGAATGGCATTCCATTAGAATGTAGACCAGTTAGGAAGTAGTTAGTAGTCTAACAGGGGGAATTGCTGGTATGTTAGGATTTCTTTTTAATTTGTTCATTGTTAGGTTTAAATAAATAAATTGTTTGTTTCTTAGAAAATCCCTGATCGCCACTTCATTTCTTTTAACCACTTTTAATGGATTACAAGGGGAAAGGTGAACTTCTGTGGGTGGTTTGCGGGTAATTATTAGAGAGGAACCTGTAATCCTGTCACAGCAGATTAGGGATTGTGTTTTGGTTTAATTATCAGAGGGGTTCGACTATCCCCCCTCCATGACAAGATGAAATGTAAACCCTGTTTTTTGTCCACTCTTTTCATCTTCTATAGAAATGATTTGGATGTGAATGCTGGAGGTTGGTAAGTTTGTAGATGACACTGAAATTGGAGGTTGTAGTGGACAGTGAAGGAGGTTACCTCAGATTACAACGGGACCTCGATCAAATTGGCCCATGGCCGAGGAATGACATTTAATTTAGATAAATGTGAGGTGCTGCATTTTGGAAAGGCATATCAGGGCAGGACTTATATACTTAATGGTAAGGTCCTGGGGTGTGTTGCTGACCAAAGACACCTTGGGGTGCAGGTTCACAGTTCCCTGAAAGTGGAGTTGCAGGTAGACAGGGCGGTGAAGAAGGTGTTTGGTACGCTTGCCTTTATTGGTCAGAGTATAGCAGCTGGGAGGGTCATGTTGCAGCTGTAGAGGACATTGGTTAGGGCCACTTTTGGAATACAGCGTTCAATTCTGGTCTCCCTGCTATAGGAAGGATGTTGTTAAACTTGAAAAAGTTCAGAAAAAATTTACAAGGATGTTGCTGGTGTAGGGGAGGGTTTGAACTACAGGGAGAGGCTGGATAGACTTGGGTTATTTCCCCTGGAGCATCGGAGGCTGAGGGGTGACCTTATAGAGGTTTATAAAATCATGAGGTGCACAGATGGGGTAAATAGTCAAGGTCCTTTTCCCAGGTAGAGTCCAAAGCCAGAGGGCATATGTTTAAGGTGAGAGGGGTAAAATTTAAAAGGAGAGATTTAGGAGGGGCAGCTATTTCACACAGAGGGTGGTGCGTGTGTGGAACGAGCTGCCAGAGGAAGTGGTGGAGGCTGGTACAATGACAACATTTAAAAGGCATCTGGATGGGTACATGTATAGGAAGGGTTTATGGGCCAAATGCTGGCAAATGGGACTAGATTAATTTAGGATACCTGGTCAGCATGGACGAGTTGGACCAAAGGGTCTGTTTCTGTGCTGTATGACTCTAAATGCACGGTAGACAGCTGTTTGATTATTGGTTGAGTGGTGGCTGCTCTGCTTCAGAAGCATCCACAGACAGCAATGAGCAGTCGTCCACGTTCACACTCTGACCTATCTGATAAAGCGCTGCTTCTCCCATTGTGTGCCATGTACCATAATCTTACAAACTTCTACTCTGCCCTCCGACCCACCGCTTGGGTTTCTGTCAATGGTGAGGTAAAAAGGCGAAATTCATTCATCACTGTCCACATGGAACATGCAGAAAATGTGCAGCCGGTCCCTTTATCAAACAGAGCAGTGTTTGAGATGTTCTTTCAGAGTTCTGTCAAAGGGTGTACAAAGTCTTGATGTCTCTGTCTCTCTCTCTCTCTTTCTTTGCTTCCAGTTGCCGAAATGCCTGCAATGTCGCACCCTTTCTGCTTCAGTTTCTAATTGAGTACGTCAGTGCCAGTCTCCCGTTGCTTCAGTAATTCACCGTTGCATGAGTAATTCCCAAAAACATTTTCAGTGGTTGTGGAATATCTGTCTGCTGTTACAGGTGATGCTGTTGACTTTCTGTCGTGGTTCCTGAATGCACTCCATATGGCGCTGGGAGGGAACAAGAAGAAGAAGAGTAAGTAGTTTGAGGGGCTGAGCATTCCTGTTACTTCTGTGCTCCGTCTGTGTCTCTCCCCTGTTATTTCATCGTTCAGGTAGACGAACACTATGAAATGTGTGCTCAGTCCCACTGTTCACTGAAATGCTTGTAGTGTTCCTGTTTTACCTGAAGAGTCTTGATGAATGGTACATCTGTCATGGAGGTTACTTCCTAGCTTCGGGAATACTGGATGATATTGAGAGAAGGCTATGCCTCAGTGGGACTGCTGTGGATGGGCGAGGGTTTGGTTCTGTGCTTTGTGCTGAGGTTCAGTACGGTAGTGGTGCAGTTGGCCTCAGCTCCTTTGGGCCAGGGAAACGAAAACTGATTCCAGGGTTCTGCACTTGTCATTGTTCAGTGACACCTCCCCCCCCGAACCCCCAAGAGCATACAAGAGCAGGGCTGTGATTTCTCAATGTGTATGAGCGTACAAATGAAGACCGTTCAGCCCTTCAAGCCGCCTCCACCTTCCAATCAGATTGTGGCTGATCTGATTTTAACCTCTACACTCCTGCCTCTCCCTGATAATCTTTCAGTCCCTTTGTAATCCAGAATCTATCTCCATCTGTCTTAACAGTGTAGAAGCATTCTGCATCCACTGTCTTTGGAGGAAGGGAATTCCAAAGAGAGAAAAAGGTTCCTCATCTCTGTCCTAAATGGGCGATCCCTTTATTTTTAAACAGTGACCTCTTGTTCTAGATTCTCCCACGTGAGGAAACATCCTTTCGCCCTCCATTTGGTCATGTTGTCTCAGAATCTTAATAGATTTGCATTAAATCACCTCTGACTCTCCTAAGGATACACACCAAGCCTGTGTAGCCTTTCCTCAGAAGGCAATCCTCTGGGTTGGATAAGGAGCCAGTGTTATATTGGGCTTACAGTGGAGGTTGGACATCGGATGCCCTTTAGCCGTGAGGGTACTCGTGTTATGTTTTCAAAAGCTGTGTAGCTCCACACCATGTGCACTGCGGTTGGGGGAGTGCTGTTGTTTATGGGAGCTTTCCCAGGAGCGATGAGCAGGCGGTTTGGTAATACTGAAGCCCCCTGGTGAGTGTCATCTTGCTGTGCTGTTCCTCTTGTCTGATTCAATGTATTCCTCTTTTACAGCCATCATCAACAGCGTATTTCAGGGATCCATGCGAATCTTTACAAAGAAGCTGCCTCCACCAGACCTGGTTAGTTCCCCTTTTCTTATCGTTCCTCCTCTTATTCAGTTTCTGTTTTGATGCCTAACTATTCCTCTGGCTGGCAGACCCTGACACATTGTGATCCTGGGAAGCACTGGACTGACCCTCTGAAGGTGCTAGCTTCCTCCTCCCTGGACACTGTCCCTGCTATTAAACACTCCCAGGGACAGGGACAGCACGGGGTTAGATACAGAGTAAAGCTCCCTCTACGTTGTCCCCCCATCAAACACTCACAGGACAAAACAGCATGGGGTTAGATACAGAGTAAAGCTCCCTCTACACTGTCCCTGGGAGTGTTTGATGGGGGGACAGGGACAGCAGGAAGGTGACAATGCAGTTCCCAGCCTGGCTTTCCCCCCTAACCACCATCAGCTTGACAAATTTTACATGCACTTCTGTTCTTAACCACATGGTGGCATCAGGTAGCCAGAAATGCGAGTCAGCGCAGGTTCTGTCGGATTCCTCAGTCAAACCAGTTCAGGGTTTTCAAAAAGCAGTTCAGGATGATTTTCTTTTGACTAATTTACACAAGTATAAAACTTGTGCTGTCGTACCCATTATTTAAGGAAGGGTGTGAATGCATTTGGAAACGGTTCAGAGACAGTTTTGCAGAGTAATGCCTGGAATGGGCAGGTGGTTTTCTGAAGAAACGCTGGGCTTGATCCTGTTGGATTTTAGATGAGAAAGAGGGGACTTGATTGAAGCATTCTGAGGAGTTTTGACAGGGTAGCCGTGGAGAGGATATTGCATCTTGCAGGAGAATCTAGAATGAGGGGTCACTGTTTGAAGACAGGGGCCACCCCTTAGGACAGAGGTGAGGAGTTACTTTTTCCTCTGAATGTCTTGGAACTCTACCTGAAAAGGCGGTGGAAGGAGAGCCTTTGAATATTTTTTAAAACAGAGGTCCTTGATCAGCAAGGGGATGAAATCTGATCAGGGATAGGCGGGAATGTGGAGTTGAGGGTTGAGTCAGCTCTGCTGTGATTTTATTGAACGGAGGAGGAGGGCTGAATGGCATGCTCTTGCCCCTAACTCGTATGTCTGCATAAAGGTGAAAGATTTTAGTGCTGGGAATGGAGATTGTCTTGGGTTAGCATCAATCACTCCCAGGGCTCCTGGAGTTAGGTACAAGTGTATAGCTCTCTCCTTTACCCCCCCCCCCCCCCACCAATTCAAACACTCCCAGGGACAGGGACAGCACAGGTTAGATACAGAGTAAAACTCTCTCTACACTTCTCCCCCATTAAACACTCCCAGGACAGGGGCAGCACGGAGCCAACAGCTCAGGCAAGGCCATTCTTCGCTGTCTTTGGTACTCCCTGAGTTAAAGTAATGCTGTGTTTGCTGACACCAACACACAGTCAGAGTGTGGCTGAGGAGATTGGTGGAAAGGACGATAAAGTGGGGTGAGGGCAGCTCCTGTGGCCTCCTTGTGCCACCCCTTCTGGGTTCTGGGCCCACATTGTCAGCTGTGACTTTCTGGCCTCTGGGCCCTTGTTCCCTTCTCACTCTGGAGCTCCCCCCAGACTGAGTACCCTCTCCCCGTCATTGAAGGCCAGTTGCAAATTCCACCCACTTCCTTCCATGGTGTCACACGTAAAATCTCCCTGGAACCGCACGTTCCCCAGTGAACACATAGGCAGCTGTGGGCATCGCCAAACACTGTCAAAACATATTTTGTAGGGTTCTGCTTCCGAAGAACAGTTAAACAAAGAAATGCAAGGTTATTGGGGTTAGGCAGGGATGTGGTGTAAACTGATCAGTCGGTCTTACTGAATGGTGGCTAGAAGGGTTGAATGGCCTACTCCTGATCCCTGTGTTTGTTTCTCTCAGGGAAATGGCTCGATACGGTGGATCTGTCAATGGCTTGCCGAAGCCTTGACTTTTGAAGAAAAGCCTCTCCTTCAACACTTTTGTTTTCTCCCCCTCTGTGGTTGTGACTCTTTGAGTCGTATTTTTATCGTTTCTTTTAGCTCAGCCATTTTAATGCTTCACTTCCAATCGACCACTCTAACCATCCCGCCACATTTTTCTCTGGATTTATCCCAATTGAACTTTGTGCTCACTGTTCATGCTCAGACAGAACTTGTACGCCCTGAGGACATTAGGGCTGTGGATAAATTACAAAGGGAGGTCCCTTCGGAGTGCATCTAACAAAATAATTAAAAGGGCAGAAATGGAATTGATGGATTAGTTGGAAAAAATGCATAGATGGGATTGAGATCTAAAATACAGGCATGCTTATTGGGCCGACATTTTATTTTAACCCCTGCTGATCGGAGCTAGGTTGAAAAATTGTTAGACTAATTCCTTATATTTGATTGATTTTAGACATGGGAGCGTGGCAGTGAGCATAGTGCCCTTTTTAAAGGGGAACAACGTGATTCCAACAAGCCTGAGGGAATGATTTAAAACACTGTCTGTCACCTTGATAGCTGAGCTTGCATCCTGTCAGCTTGATGGATGGATTGAGTAAAGGTTTCACTTGTGACTGTTCAGCCTGTAGAAATGCAATCAGTGCGGAGATTTGTCAACTGCTCTGATCCTCAAGCATTTTGATGGAATTTGTATTTTAAAGCTTCCCTCTTAATGGGTTTTGTATTCTGTACGCAGACACCGGAGGAGAAAGAGCAACTGCTGGAAATGGAGGAGTTCAAGGAGACAATGACAGAGTCCACTTTCTTATACCTGACCCTAGACCTTCCCACAGCCCCTCTGTACAAGGATGAGAAGGAGCAACTGATCATTCCACAAGTGCCCCTCTTCAATATCTTGGCAAAGTTCAACGGCATCACAGAGAAGGTTGTTACAAAACGCTGTAGGGAATGAGTAATGACTGGACATTCTTCGTAAATAGAGCAGAATTAATTGAGCTGTTTTAAACATCACAGACTGCTGAGTCGAGAATAGGACTGAACAGAATTCCACTGTGAGCAGTTCATTGTGCTGTTGTTTGTTGACAGTACGTTGCCAATGCTGGTCTGTTCATGAGGTGCCGCCTCCCCCCCCCCGCCCCCCGCCTTCATTAGATGTCACTGTTATTCCCAAGTTGGAGGATCGTGGATTCAAATCACACTCAAGGGGCACAAGGCTCTTTGGCCTATTGTACATGTCCCAGCTCTTTAAAGAGCTTTCTGATCCCACTTCTCCCTACTCTTTACCTGTAGCTCTGCCAATTTCTCCTTTATCAACAGTATGAATGCACAGTTCCCTTCCATTTTCCTTCCAGGCAGTGTATTCCTGATCACAACAACTTGCTGTGTTTTGCTTAAAATGAAAGGTGCCCTTGTTTCCCCTCTTCATCCTGGATTTTTGCCAATTATCATAGAATCATAGAACCCCTACAGTGTGGAAACAGGCGATTCGACCCAATAAGTCCACACTGCCCCTCCGAAGAGCATCCCACCCAGACCCATTCCCCTACCCTTTCCCTGTAACCTTGCATTTCCCATGTCTAAACCACCTAACTTACACAGCCCTGAACGCTACGGGCAATTTAGCCACAGCCAATCGAACTAACCTGCACATCTTTGGACTGTGGGAGGAAACCGGAGTGCCCGGAGGAAACGCACGCGGACACGGGGAGAATGTGCAAACTCCACACTGACAGGTGCCCGACGGTGGAATCAAACCCAGATCCCTGGTGCTGTGAGGCAGCCGTGCTAACCACTGAGCCACTGTACCGCCCTCGCATCCATTACCTCACATCCAGTTCTTTTGGTAGCCAGTTTTGTGCCAATGGAAGGTGTTTATCTGTGTTTGCTCTATCGAAATACCTTATCCTGTGACTTTGAACATCATTATGAAATTTTCCCTTAATAGTCTTTGTTTCAAGGATGTCAGTCTTAATTACAGGAGACTGCCCATGTATCCTGTGAATTCAAGGCCCTGATATTCTTTGTAAAACTCTCTACCTAGAATTGGGGATAGGCGACTAACTCAGTTCTAACTAGTGATGTATCAGTTTGTTGAGTCTATCTTGCTTTGTTGCTATACTTATACTGAAAATCCAGACTGATACTTCAGTGCAATACAGAGGGGGTAGAGGTATGATACTTCAGATTAACAAAGGACCTGCTTGCCACCTCAGGTGGTTGTAAAAAATTCCAGTTTGAAAATTGGGCTAACCCCGGCCCAACGGTGTTCGTTGGCCTTTTGTTGTTCTGTTACTAAATAATTCCTGCGAACGTCAATGGGAAGGCCGGTGTTTATTGCTGGCCTTTGTTTTCCCTGCTGAGTGGTTTGCTCCAGCACAGAGCTGTAGGGTAGGAGCCGTAAATAGACCAAATTAGGTGCAGGCGGCAGCTTTTCTCCCTGAGAGGATCCTGACAATCCTGTTAGCTTTCTCCGACATTCCAACAGCCTCCGGGCTACCTTTGCTGATGACCAGCCATTCTTAAACAAAAATAACCCCCTTTTTTAAGCTAATGGTGGTGTTTAAATTCTTAATTTCCCCAATGTCCAACATACTGGTGTACCTCTGTTTACCTACATTACAGTGCTTCAAAAGTGCATCATTGACACTAAAGCATCTCAAAGTCCTCAGTTCATGAAAGATGTTGTTGAGATGCAAACTTTGTCTGTGGTAAGTGTTGTTTGTGTTTTCTACAGGAGTATAAGACCTACAAGGAGAATTTCCTCAAGAGGTTCCAGCTGACAAAGCTCCCACCTTACCTCATCTTCTACATCAAGAGATTCACAAAGAACAACTTCTTCATAGAGAAGAACCCCACTATTGTTAACTTCCCGATCACGTAAGCCCATGCACACTTCACTTACCTTTTAAAGTTTGCTCCCTTCGCTGCTTAAAGGTGCTGACTGTGGACCCAGGTACACTTCTTTTAGCAAGGTGTAGCCCACATGCTGCTTTTTTTTTAAACAAAATGGTGAATGATCAATTCTCCATCATGGACCAAAGCCTCTCCTCCCGTCCACAGTTAGGTGTTCTGGTGATCTGGGCAGGGACGCTGACTGAAACCTCAAATTGTGTTGCACTGGGAGACATGTCACTGAAGCTTTTCATCCTGCACCCATCAGGACAAATGCAAGAACTTCAAACTCTCCTAGCAGTCCCACAGTTCAAACGGTTGTGAATTTTGCGATTCGGTGCTTATTGTGATGAATTCAAGATGAAAAGTCTCAGCAATATGTCGCTTGCCAGCAGGACTGATTGCGAATTTATGCTCCCTCTCTAGCGCAGGGGGGTTGCTGAGCCGATGACTGCTGCTTATGTGGTGTCAAGGTGTAGACAGACCATTGAATCTCAAGTAAAATTGTGCAGTGGGGCAGTTTAGCTCTGCTGGATGCCAGGGAAGCAGCTTTAGTCCAATCCCTGTGGTGCACTGACTTCCACACTTGGTGTGTAAGTTTCCCAGGATTGTGTAGATGTTCTGGCGGGAGGAAGTTAGGGAGACAGCTGGGTCTGGTAACAGCCTGTGCCCAGGTTTTTGTGGACCGGATTGTTTTCACTCATCCTCAGATGGGCAATTCACAAGAAACCACTTCACCCAGTGAGTGGTGAGAATGTGGGACTCTCTCTCCCACAAGGAGTGATTGAAGTGAATGGTATCAGTGTATTTAAGGGGAGGCTGGACATGCTCATGAGGGGGAAGGGATTAGAGGGTTATGGTGATGGTTTTGGATGAAAGACGTTCAACTGAAGCAGGTAAACTGGTTGGGCCAAATGGTCTGTATTCTGTTCTGTATATCCTGTACGTAGGGGTTTCTGTAGGGTCATGGCAAGATCGCAAGATTACCAGAGAATTGACTTGTTATTGAAACGTGTGTTTCAGGAATGTTGACCTTAGAGAATACCTGTCTGAGGAAGTTCAGGCCATTCACAAACAGACTACATACGACCTGATTGGAAATGTGGTCCACGATGGGAAACCGGGCGAAGGAGCCTATCGGGTCCACGTGCTCCATCATGTGAGTATGCAGCCAAGGATATTCACGCAATCACTGGGTCCCCATTCCTACTACTGTGCTAGAATTAACCAAGTACTTAGGCTGGTGAAGTAACAGCACTCGGCTGGTCTGACCACGGCCCCGCACGGAGGAAAGGAGTTAACCGTTCAGGTTGATGGTTGTTTATTTCAAATTTCCAGCAGCCAAAACACACATGTGGAGCGTAATCATTTCACAGTTGCCGTGGCTAGTCGTCATTGTTCGCGTGTGAGGAGTAACTGTGTGTGGTGTTGTGCGAGTAATGAATAGAAACGCTGAGCTTTATCTGTTGTGTTTTTCAATCTTGGGAGGAGGCCTAGTGTGCCAATTCTGAATTACCCTGGTGCATTAGGAGTGAGTTGCAGATTCTGAGGTTGGAGTCTCACATCGGCCAGACCACTGGTCTACAGCTGGTGAGGTTGTTATCGGGTGGCTGCATTTCTTGACAGTCTAATTGTAGCCAGAGAAACATTTGCAATAGCAATGGTTCCTGCTCCTGTATTATTGCCTCTGCTATTCACACTGATTGACTCCATCCCTCTCCTAGGCAACAGTGTGAGATTAAATCACTTTGTCCCCAACTCCGTGTTGCATTTGATTCTGAGATGAGCCTCCAAACTCTTGTTTGCTCCGGAATGTTTGGTTTCTATTTCCGATTTTCCAGTAGTTAGTTTTAGTACAGTTTCTGGGTGTGTTACGTACCCGCTGTCCTGCACTTGGTACTCTGTGGCTTTTTAAGACAATGGTTCATGTGTGATCTAGGAAGTATTGCAGCTACTTGTCATGGCTAACTGAGAGGGACACAGCTTTACGCGCTGACTCCTGCATTGAAATTCTATCCTGCTGGTATGAAATACTAACCTGGTTACTGTACTTTCAGGGCACGGGGAAGTGGTATGAGTTGCAGGATCTACAGGTGTCTGACATCTTGCCACAAATGATCACCCTATCGGAGGCTTACATACAGGTTAGTATTGCCAGTATTGATTTTCTGAAGAAGGGTCTAGACCCGTAACGTCAGCCTTCCTGCTGCTCTGATGCTGCTCGGCCTGCTGTGTTCATCCAGCTCTGCACCTTGTTATCTCAGTATTGCCAGTGACTACTTTTCGTGCTCCCGTATCAGTGTTGTAGGTGTAATATAGTGGCAGTGAATAATGATCGTATGCTGTACGGACACGTGCTTGTAGTTTTATACTGACATGGGACTAATAATAGGTTGCGGGGCGGGGAGTGGGGGTGGGGTGGTAAGGTTAAGCTAGAAAAGGCTCTTTCAGATGGAAAGAAAGGACTTGATCAATGGTAGTTACTTCAGTCCATGGTTGGAAGGGTTATGACACAGCACCATTGCAGATGGGACTTGAACCCAGATCTTCTGGCATAGAGGTAGGGACATTACCGCCATGCCACAAGTGGGATTCTTTGATCAGTGGTGCTTCAAAAATGATGATGATTGTGGAGGTAAGCGAACCAGACGCAGCACCTTTGAGGATAATTTTGGATTCAGAGTTTGAAGAGAAAACAGCATGTCAGTTACAGTTACAAGGGCAGCAGGACATGATGAACCCAAGGCCGTCCATGTCTTTAGCACATAATTCTAAAATCTTCACCCTGTTTCCTACTTTCATGTATTTTCTCCCATGATCTGAAAACGGACAGCGTGGGTGGGGGGAAAGAGAAAGTAGAGGAGGGCGAGGAGAGATGGATTAAAGACTCTGGGCTCAATATGGGGAAGGGAGAATAAGCTGAAATACCATTTCTTCAGCAAGTCATGGTGACCTGGAGTCGCTGCCTACCAGGAAGGAGAGACAAGAAACGATCTTGAAAGGATTTCTAAATGGGTCCTTGCGGGGAGGTGAACATGTAGGGGAAATGAGACTGACTGAAGTGCTCTACAGAGAGCTGGCATGACATGATGGGCTGAAAGGTTTCCTTCTGTGCCGTGTGTAACTCTAGAAGCATGGTGACTGGTGCTCGAGAACTCGATATGAAATACCACATTATCATATTGTGTGCCGCGGTCAATGTACCAGTCAGTTCTTGCAACAGTAGTCAAAAAAGCTATTGAGAAAAAAGTGATTTATCAATGTTTAGGTGGATTAACTTCTGTGCTGCTGCTCATTTTGATCACTTATTCAACATTTACTCAACTTCATCGAGTGAAAATGTGATCAGGAGTACGGGAGTGAACTGGACACCTCCTGGCTGTCTTTGTACGCCATTAAAAACAAACTGCTTTGATTCATCAACAGATATGGAAGAGACGCGAGGACAGTGATGAAAGTCTGCCCAGTCAGAAAGGAGCGTGACAGGGGTAAAGTTTGGGAGCGGGAGCACTTTACCCCTGGTAAGTTGGACTTACTGGGTTGGAGCTGGAAGTACACAGCAATATTTAAAGCCAAGCCTGACTGTACTCCGTAAACTGAAATGCCTGGAAGGTGTGGATCGATCACACAGATGTCGCAGGGCGTGCAGACTCTTATGACAGGTCTAAGTCTGCAGTTGCTCTGTTACTGACACCTATAGGTTTGCAGTAACACCTTGGCTAGCTCTGAATCCGTGTGATGTTGCTGTGTACGTTCTTGTAGAATGAGTCTTGTTTCAAGGAATGCTGTACAATTCACCTGGAAGCATGACTGACCGATTTTTATGATCTTTGCTTGTGGAGTCCTGGCAGATTTATTCCCACAGGATGTTACGAGTCTCAATGTGCTTTGGTTGTCCCTTTACTTCCCTTGTTTTGTTAATGCTCTTTTACATTCCTTTGCTGTTGAAGCAGCTGCTGTGGAGGTGGGAGTAGAAAGCCACTTCTCAGACTTGTTTCAGATAAGGAAGTGTACCGAAATGCGTTTAAAAAGAAAACACGAACTGAAATGTTGTATGGAACAAAGGTGAAGCAGAACCTGACAAACAGCCTTTTGGAATAGTCTGCCTTCTCCTGACTGTTGGAACATTAATTAAAGCAATCTCAGGATTCAGTTTTATTCCCATTAGAGTTTGAAATAGTTCCTCTTGATGGTAATTGTTTTTGGAAAATTATAGGAGTAAAATATTTCACTTCTCACTTGTTTTCCCTCATTGATTACTGTGCCTCTGTTAGGGTCATTAAAGTTTCCTTTGGAAAATCTGTGTTTGGCATCGGGCAACTGGTGTTAATGTGTGTTGCTTTTGGAGGATTCTTGTGTTCCTGCTGTGGGAGATTGAGGCACCCTCATCAGCCTGAGATTTGTTCCCCCATTGCAGTTAACACAGGATACCATTGATACATTCAACTGTTCTTTGCTCCTGAAAAAGTTCTAACTCTTGTGTTTGTGTCAGTGCTGCTGTGTCTCTGATCTCGCACTCAAATGCTGAATGAACCCATCAAGCATAAGGAGACTGAGATAAAGCAGGCTTGTGGATATAAGTACACCTTTTGGCAAGAGTGGGGAAGGAATCTGAGAAAAGAGTGACAGTGATTTCAAGGCCAGGAACCAATTTCACCTCCCAGAAACATCTACCAAATGTATACTCCGAGACGCAGCTCCACGATAGGCCCATCAGCCACATAAGGGCCCACAGAACCCATGAGCAGGGACATGGAACTTCTAGGTAGACAATGAGGAGGTTACAGGAGGAACTTGGGGTAGACTGGTCATTTCATTTTGTAAACAGCTCTGAAGGGTTCAACTTGTTCATAATCCTCCTGCTTCAGTGGGGACTGTGCTTGGCAATGCCTCTTAACAATGTGGGGTTAACAGCTTGCTGCTGTTTCCTCAGTCTGTCTCTTACCCTGAGAAATGGAGGCCATTCCTTTCATTTCCAGTCTAGCCCGAGTTGAAACGAAGGGAAATGTTGCCTCCCAGTCTGTATAGCAAAGTGTCAAACAGAATAACTAAAAGACATGTGAACAAACTGTATCAATTTGCAAAGTAGTATGTTAGTAAAAAAAAGTTTATTAAGCAAGCAAATCGAGGTTTTCAAGCACATTTTTAAAGTCCGTGTGACTAACTTGCAATCAACTCCAGAGGACAAGGGAAGGAAAATTTAATGGGAGATGTTACTGGGTGAATTCAGATTGACATTGATCAGATCAAATTCTGTCATAATCACCTCTTTCTTCTTTTGAGAAGGCTAGCTTTTCTTTCCCCATGTTGAATCAACAAAGTTGTGTTGGTCCTAACATTGCTGTCGCCTTGGCAATGTTTGGTTGCAAGTCATAGACAGCAGAGATTGGAAAAAGAAAACTTAAACTGACAGTGCCTTGTCAGACCTGAGATCGACCTTGGAATTGTTCTGAGACAATGAACTGTTTCAGAACTGCGTGCATTGTTATGGAGGCAAACAGGGTTTTAGCTGAATGTGTTAATCTTTCCACACTCTTTCCCAACACGGGCAACAACCAAACGGTTTGAAACGTTTGGACTTGAAACATTGAATGTTTTTCCTTTCTCCACAGATGCTCAGACCTGCTGAGTGTCTCTAGCATTCAGTGAGTGTGTGCTGATCCTGAATTAAATTTCTAAGCAGTGCAAGAGGAATTTTGTTTTCTTTTTTAAAAAAAATTTGCGGGGCTGGCCTTAGTTCAAGTCTTGCTCTTCTCACCGTTCGACAGCCTGAAAAAAAAAAAGAGGAAGTATTAACGAGGTCTTCATATTCCTGAAATATAGAACTAACAATAACACAACTTCTGTTAATCTAGTGTGAAACTGAATTGTTCTGTAGTTCCTGAAGTTTGACATTGACTAACCATTGATTTCTAATTTCGAAATTTCCATCTTCCTTTTCAATCTTAATAATGTGTCTGTCATTGTGCCTGTCATTAAATGGCAAGGCGCAAATTAAAAACTTAGGTGAAAATTGGTATTAAAAGTAGAACCACTAGTAGCTACAACTGCTTCGCCCTCATCCTCCCGTCCCACCCAGCCTACCCACCCCACCTATTCCTCCCTCCTGAGCTGGGAATGACACACTGTCTATGAATCTTTACTCGGTGCCATCCCCTATACAAATGTTGATGTCATGCTTACTTTATACAGGTTGGAGGATTCTGTTGAAATGTGCATCCACTTTTCTTGTACAGATGTGCAGAGCCTGTCCGTAAATACAGAAAGGTACAGAAGTTGAGGCTTATTCCTGAATGAACACAAGTCTATACAACTGAAAGCTGAACCACAAAAGCGTGCTCTTTAACTCTACAATCACAAGAGTCTCCTTAATGGCATCGTCCCTACCTCTGGGCCAGGAGACATAGGTTTGATATCCTGGCCGAGAGGACATTCTGGGTGTTGGCCTGGTATTTGGAACAGCAGTGCACAGGAGGTGGCCATTTGGCCCCATGAGTCTGTGCCTGCTCTTTGTGCATGACTAGATCTCCCTCTGTTTGATGTACACCACGCGGTGAATGCTAACCTTGAAATACTCACCCCACACAGATCAAAATCCTCTGGATACTCTGAAATATTGGTGAGCGCAGGTGCATGGATGTAGACAAATTCTTCACACTGTGAGAAACCAATCGAATGAAAAAAAAAGTCAGCCAGTTACCTTCCAGTATACATAAGGGATTCTGTTGGTGTAATGTTCTTCATGTCTATCATTTACACAATAATGATCAAACAAGACAAGGGGAAAAGCTCAAAGGATTATACAACGCAGAAGAGACCCTTTGGCCCATCAAGTCTGTACCAACAAAAATGACTAATTCTCCTCTATTCCACTTGCCTGCACTAGGTCCACCACCTTGAATGTTATGACGTTCAAAGTGCTCATCCAAGTGCTTTATAAAGGTTGAGGTTTCCTGCCTCAATTACCCTCACACGCAGTGTATTCCAGAGCTGCACCACCCTTTGAGTGAAAACTTCCTCAAATCCTCCCTCTCTCAGCCTCCTGCCTTTCACCTTAAAATGATGCCCCCCACCCCGTTACTGACCCTTCACATTGGGGAAACAGCTGCTTTCTCCCCAACTCTATCAGGTGTTCCCTTACCTACTTTGTTCCAAAACAGCCGGAGGTTATCAAGCCTCTCTTCATCGCTAAGCTGCTCCATCCCAGGCAACATCCTGGTGAATCTCCTCTGCACCCTCTCCTGTGCCGTCACAACCTTCCTATTGTGTGCCTGGGATGGACCAGTACTCTATGTGCGGCCTACCTAAAGACCTGTACGGCTCCAACATAGTCTTCCTGCCCTTATATAATCTCTGCCATGACTGACCAAGGTAAATGACCTGAATGTTGCCTTAACCACCCCTACCCAAGATCCTTTGAATTTCAGTATCCTGTAAATTGAGTAATTCCTTACCTTGTTTGTTCCCCCAATGTGCATCGGCTCACACTTATTCAAGGTTCACTTCAATCTGCCAGTGACCTGACCTAAGGCCTTTCTCACCAACAATGACCTGGCCAACTTTTGTGTCATCTGCAAACTTATCATCCCCCTACGTATACGTACAAAACAATACAGATATCATGAACAAAAGGGACCCAGCACTGGTCCGTGTGGTATGCCGTCGGGCACTGACCCAGTCCCACAATCTTCTCCCCAGCTCTCTCTGCCTTCTACCACTAAGTCAGTTTTGGATCCAATTTGCCAAGCTACCCTAGATCTCAAGAGTGTTTACTTTCTTTATCAGTCTGTTATGTAGGACTTTGTCAATGGCTTTCCTGGAATCCATACAAACGACACCAACTGTATCATGCTGGGGATGACCGTTGACTGGAAACTTGACTGGATTTGCCACAGTGACAACAAGAGCAGATCAGAGGCTGGGAATCCTGCAGCGAGTAACTCCCCTCCTGGATCCCTAAAGTTCACCATTGACAAGGCACAAGTCAGGAATGTGATGGAATACTCCCCAGTTGCCCCGGATGGGGGCAGCTCCAACAACACTCGAGAAGCTCGACACCATCCAGCCCCCCACTCAATTGGCCCCACATCCACAAACATCCTACTCCCCTCCCCACCACTGACGCTCAGTCGCTGCAGTGTGTACCATCTACAAGATGCACTGCAGCAACACACCGAGGCCCCTCAGACAGCACCTTCCAAACCCACAACCCACTTCCATCCAGAAGGACAAGGGGCAGCAGCTACATGGGAACATCACCCCCTGCAAGCTCACCCTCCGAGCCCCTCACCGTCCCCGACTTGGAATTATCATTGTTCCTTCAGTGTCGCTGGGTCTAAATAGACCACGTGATGTAGGAGCAGGAGCAGGTCGTTTGTCCCATCGAGTCTGCTCCAGCAACAAATCCATGTTTGATCTGATCATTCTCAACACCACTTTCCTGCCTTTCCTTCATAACTTTAGATTCCTGTCCCTGACTTGAAATCTGTTGATCTCCGACTTGAAATCTGTCGATCTGCGCCTGGAATATAATGAACCACCTCCTGCAGTACAGAATTCCACAGATTCACAGCTCAGGAGGAATTCCTCATCTCTGTCTTTAATGGACAACTTCTTATTCTGAGATTACACCCTCTGATCTCAGACTCTCCCACAAGGGGACACATCCTCTTCACATCTCCCCCTGTCAAGTCCCTCTAAGAATCTTGTCTGTTTCAGTAAGGTCACCTCTCGTTCCTCTAAACGAGTACAGGCCCTGACCTACTCAACCTCTCCTAATAAGACAGTCCCTTAGTACCTGGGATCAGCCGAGTGAACCTACTCTGGATTGCCTCCGATGGCCAATATAACTTTCCTTAGATAATGGGCCTAAAGCTACTCGCTGTATTCCAGTTGCGGTCCGACTAATGCTTTGTACAACTTTAACAAAACTCGCCCATTTTCTTCAAAATTAGGCCAACATTCCATTTGCCTATTACCCATTGAATTTGGATGTTAGCTTTTAGGTTCATGGATGATGACTCCCAAGTTCCTGTGCTGTGGTTTTCTGCAGTCTTCCTACTTAAATGTTATTTGGCACACTTCATTCTTCCTGCCAAAGGGCAAAGCTTCGGCATTCTCCCACAACATTCTACCAGATTTTTGTCCGCTTGCTTAACCTGTTGATATCTGGAACAAAGAACCCTAACATGTTTCCGAGGCAGTGTGTACTACAAGGACTGCCATGGTTTTAAAGGCAGTCTTATCAACGGCAATTCAGAATTGGCAATAAATGCTCGTGTGGCCAGCCGTACCCATTTCCCATCAATGAATTTTTAAAAATAAGTCCAACTTTTGAAACTATGAGTAATGTAACTGAGAAGTAACTTTCTGAGTGTTTAACTCATTTTAGAAAGGTTGCTTTTACTACAATTTCAATTCCTTTTCTCACTTCACTTTCTTTCAGTTGTCACAAAACAAAAGGGGTTGCACAACCTACTAGTCTCTGTTCACACCTGTGGCTGCCTCCAGTGCTGAGATTTGCCAAGGGCAGCTGTGTGCAGTTTGCAGCCTTCCCTGTTTTTTATAGCAATGATGCCAATGGACAATAGGGTGAATGGAATAAAGCATTTCAATTTGCCTTCACGTCCTTATGGTGACCAGAGTTCATCAGCAATATCAATGAGCGATCAGTACTCACCAGTAAATCAGCCCCCAACTGCCCTGTTTCACACAGCTGTAATTTGGAAGGGAAAGACTTTGCACGGTGCCCCAGAATGTGTCAGGTTACAACGAAGCCCTCTTCACCCCATTTGTCAAATCCTGAGGCTGGTGCTTCATCTGATCTCCCGTATCCCTTTTCAGCCCTGTCTTGCTAGAACTCACCACAAAATTCGAGATATCCAAGAACGGGTTACAGGTTTCCTGCAGCATTAGATCCACTCTTGTGCCTTTGTTCAGAGCTGCCTTGAATTGACGTACAACGTTCTCGCACATGTCACAAGGCATTAGAGGCAGCGCTGTATTGCAGGGAAATGGGAGAGAGTCCAATTAAACAGTGTGACGAGATCAAAAAGGACAATAAATTGGTTCTTTTCATGTTTTAGCCTGAATCTGAGGTGGGGCTTGTGCCAACTAAACTTCTCTTGCTGTGCATTGGGAAAATAGGTGCAATAAGTGCAAGAGAAAGTTATGAAGTGTCACACGACATGGAAACAGACCCTTTGGCCCACCTCGTCCATGCCGACCAGATATTCTAAATAATCTAGTCCCGTTTGCCAGCATTTGGCCCATATCCCTCTGAACTTTTCCTGTTCATTCACCCATCCAGATGCCTTTTAAATGTTGTCATTGTACCAACCTCCACCACTTCCCGGGCAGCTCATTCCATACACACACCACCCTCTGTGTGAAAAAGGTGCCCCTTAGCTCCCTTTTAAATCTTTCCCCCTCTCACCTTAAACTTTTGCCCCTCTAGTTTTGGATTCCCCTAACCTGGGGAAAAAGACCTTGGCTATTCACCCTATCCATGCCCGTCATGATTTTTAAAACCGCTATAAAGGTCACCCCTCAGCCTCAGATGCTCCAGGGAAAATAGCCGCAGCCTATTCAGCCTCTCCCTGTAGCTCAAACCCTCCAATCCTGGCAACATCCTTGTAAATCTTTTCTGCACCCTTTCAAATTTCCTACAGCAGGGCGACCAGAACCGAACGCAGTATTCCAAAAGTGGCCTCACCAATGATCCGTACAGCTGCAACATGACCCTCCCAATTCCTATACTCAGTGCACTGACCAATAAAGGCAAGCGTACCGAACGCCTTCCTCACCGCCCTGTCCACCTGCAACTCCACTTTCAGGGAACCATGCACATGCACCCCTAGATCTCTTTGTTTGGCAATGCTCCCCAATGCCGTACCGTCTTGGAAAGCCTCCAATGGCTCCTTTGACCATTCCTAAACCTGTCGCCAACAACTAGTTTGAAAGCTTTTGTGCCCCATGTCCATTCAATGGAAAAAAGAAGTGCGATAAGAGGCAGCTCCAATTGAGGCCGTCAGAGGTAGAACTGGATAATTTTGCGGAGAACAGACCATAACAGATAGGCCATTCGGTCCCTCGGGCCTGCTAGCCCATTCAATAGGATTGTGGCTGATCCCACATTCTTCATGTCCACTTTCCTGCCCCTTCTTCCCCGTGACTCCCTGACTGATAGATTCTCAATCTGATCTCAGCCTTAAATGTACACAATGACTCTTCCTCCCCCACAGCTGTCTGTGGCAAGGAGTTGCAGAGACTCACAACCCTCTGCGAGAAGAAATTGCTCCTCATCTCTTCGATTGGCATCCTGAGACTGTGCCATCTGGTTCCAGACTCTCCCATGAGGGGGAAACTGCGTTATATGTTTCAATGAGATCGCGTCTCATTCTCCTAAACTCTAGTGAGTTTGTACTTGAACCAGCCTGTGATTTACTTTCAAACAATAGGACAGTGCTTCTGACCATCCGGGAATTAAAATAAATATCTTAAAAGCAATGAGATAAGGTGGATTGAGATCTCTCTGGAAATTGACTCATGAAGATGTCTGTGCTGCTGACTTGGAACAACCCCGTACTGCAACGTGATGAAGATTTGACCTCGCTAAAGCACCGATGAAGTCTCTGCTCAGGTCTTAAATGCAAGCACGAAAGGGGTGACAGTCCGTCTGTTACTCAGCTCCTGCTTTTTTAAGTGTTGCGTTGGGTAGACTTCAACTGCTGACGATACTTAAACACTGACACACGAGGACCACAGTGTGTAATGTTGCAGAGTAGGGGCAGGTCAGAACGAAGAGCGAAAACATTTTTTTCAGCTATAATCCTGCAACACACGGCTCAGGAATTGAAAACCTAATGTTTGACATATACATAACTGCAGGCTTTGTATTTAAGGGGGGAAAAATAGTTGAGTTTTAAAGGGATTCCAGCTGGGATACATACCCAGCTCCTTTGAATCTACGGTGGAACAAATGCGAAGAATGTCACACACAGCCCTGGGCTGAACTTCTTTGGACAGCAGATCCACGGCAGTCTCCCCAAACCTTTCCATAAAACCATGACATTTCGTCAAGTATTTACCCGTCATTCGAGAGCAGACCTTTCTGGGCAATTTGGCGATGGCAGCCTGTATGTTAGCAGAGACAAGTTTAAGAAGAAGCAAAAAAAACCCCCAAACGTTCAAAACAACGTAGACTATTCAGGGCAACAGGGCTTTTGTGTATCGGTTCCTGTTTTGCACATCTGAAAGGAAAAACAGAGAGAAACCCACCAACGTTCTGAAGCCTATGTGCGTTTTTCTTCAAATATCAAACGGGTTTGCCAAGCGTTTGAATAGCTAATCGTTTCGAGTACCAATCCCATTGCACGTGGAGTGAATTCATTGCAGCTAGGAATCTTAATGTCTTGCCCACAACAGATTTGATAGGTGGAGTCAGCATAGGACAAGCACAGAACCCAATGTCCTGAGAAACAGGCAAAGTCTTTTCAAGGCCAGGTTCAGATGGAACAACGGGTATCATGGGAAGGTAAGGATTTAGGATCCAGCTCTCAGTGCCCATGTGACTGAAACATTGAGGGCAGGCTAAGCTGCAACCGCATCGCCGTGGGTCTGGAGTCACGTGGAACTCAGACCCAGATAAAGACGGTACCCTCCCCTAAAATAAAAATCATTAATGAACCCCGGTGGGATTTCACGGACATCGTTAGGGATACCAGGTTGGCTCAGTTGGGCTGGTTTGCGATGCAGAGAGACGGCAACAGTGTTGGGTTCGATTCAGCGGCTGACCATGAAGGGACTCTCCTTCCCAACCTTTCCCCTCGCCTGAGGCGCGGTGACCCTCAGCTTAATTCACCACCATCGTCTCACTCTCTCTCTGAGAGAGAGAGACTGTGGCAACTTCACCTTTACTTCCCAGTGGGGTTGGCAGTCAAAGTTTATGCCGTAAACCCATTGTGGAGCTCTCCGCTTCCCATTGCATTGTTTTAACAGGGGACATGGCCTAGATTGTGTAGGCCTTAATCCTGTAATAAAAACTAATGGGGAGATGGGCTATTTTAGCTTAAAGACCCTGTGCTTAAAATGGCTTTCCCTAATGGCCGCGTCTGCTCCCACCCCAGCCATTTCATCACCACCCCCCCGGCTCCCCCCACCCCAAGATGTTTTTCTCACTCCCCTCAGACATCTTGCCCTCACCACCTATGTATGCAGCTGGTTCACATGTCCCACAGGAGCAGAAATAAGCGCTCCGTCTCCTGCAAGTATATCCTTCCTTAGATCAAAGGCCAAAAGACCATAAGAAATAGGAAGACAAGCAGGCCATTCTGCCCCGTGAGCCTGCTACCCCATCCAATAGGATCGTGGCCAATCCCACATTCCTCACATCTGCTTTCCTGCCCCCTTTGTTCCTGTGACTCTGACTGATCAAGAATCTATTGATCTCAGCCTTAAATATACATAAGGACGCTGCCTCTGCCCCACAGCTTTCAGTGGCGAGGATCCCAAAGACTCCCAACTCGCCCCCCCCCAGGAGAAGAAATTCCTCCCCATCTCAGTCTTCAGTTGGTGCCCCCTTTATTCTGAGGCTGTGCCCTCTGGTCCTAGACTCTCCCATGAGGGGGAACACCCTCTCAGCATTGACCCTGTCAGTATGTTTCAATGGGATCATCTCTCATTCTCCTAAACTCCAGAGTGTTAGAGTCCCGACCTGTTTAGCCTTTTCCCATAAGACAATCCCTCCATCCCCGGGGATCGTCCCAGTGAACCTTCTCCGAACTACCTCCGATGAAATGATGTCATTCCTAAATTAAGGTCACAGGAATTTCCAAAGCCCTGAGCGCTAGGAAACTAAATGCAGGAAGGCAAGTTGTTTCATTTATGGAGACTCTGTGGATAGGATCCAAGGCTCCCTCAGACTTTTCTTCTCCGCAGCCAAAGCAATGGGTTTGCATGGTGACTGGTGCACACAGACCCTGGGAGTGGCTGAGAGGGAGAAAACGTTGATCGGGACCAGAGACACAGAAAGGCAACAAGAGTGGGGGGAAAATTTGTGAATTGTTGGTGGAGCCTGCCACTCACAAAGCTGGAAATTTGCCACCACAGGTTCAGTGTCTACGTTTTGGAGTTCCTTCACGGTTGAGTTGGAAACTGCATTTTTGTTTTACCGTTTCAGGGCTGGAGTGAAAATTTGTGGCCCTGCTTGTGGCAATTGCAGTAACTCGCAGAGAGACAGCAAGTGCTGATCTCAAATTGGTGGCTGTCCAGGTCACATTGACCTGGAATTTTTATACCAAGGAGCAACTTGAGACCTCGACGCCACATTTGCCCGACCTTTCCCCATGACACAAGAAGCTTTTATTGCCCACCTCATGTCTCTTGGCAGCACGCGTTCATGTATTGTTTTATTAGTTCCTGTGCCTGTTTCTAAATTGCTCCCAATCCTCAGGCTCAGCAATTACTTTATAAGCCTCTTCTTTTGATCTAATGTGATAGTTAACTTCTGTAAGCCCACAGTTGAATTGCCAGTCTCATTAGGAGTTTGTGCCTGAGGGGAATGTATCTGTTGTCGACCATGTGACTCTTTAAATGCCTATCGATTGTCAGCTGTATTTTCCCAATCTGTCACAACTAACTTCCCATGTGTATCTTCAGTCACAGGACCCTAGTTTTAAAGTTAACTGTATCACATTCAAACTTCAAATGTGAACTCAATCATGTTATGGTCACTATTCCCCAAAGCCTCCTTTCTTGCCAGGCAAGTAAGACTGACTCCCTCCAAAGTCTGTCCTTCATCCACAAGGCACAAAAGTCAGGAGGATGATGGAATACCCCCCACTTGCCCCGGATGGGCGCAGCTCCAACAACACTCGAGAAGCTCGACACCATCCGGGGACAAAGCAGCCCCCCGCTCGATTGGCCCCACATCCACAAACATTCCACTCCCCCCCCACCACCGACGCTCAGTCGCAGCAGTGTGTACCGTCTACAAGATGCTCTGCAGCGACTCACCGAGGCCCCTCAGGCAGCACCTTCCAAACCCACGACCCACTTCCATCCAGAAGGACAAGGGGCAGCAGGTACACCACCCCCTGCAAGTTCACCCTCCGAGCCCCTCACCGTCCCCGACTTGGAAATATATCGGCCGGTCCTCCAGTGTCGCTGGGTCAGAATCCAGGAACTCCCTCCCTGAGGGCACCGTGTGGGGGTCCCTACACCACACGGACTGCAGCGGCTCAAGGAAGAGGTTTGAGTAATTAGAGGCGGGCAAAAAATATTGACCCAGCCAGTGACACCCACCTCTCATATAAATGAAGGAAAGAGATGGGAGAAGGGAATGTGGGTGGGGAAGAACAGATGAAAATTAAGACCAGTCTCATAGATGGTGACATGAACTGCCTACCCCCTTTTGGAATCAGGATTGGTAGTTTCGCAGAATCAGTGTGTCAGATGTTTCTGTCATCTTACCTGGAGAGTATAACTCACCTCCGTTTTCCCCTCAGGCAATAATCGTTGCAATTTCTTCATCAGTAGGTGACAGGATTCACACGTATATCTATGTTTGGGAAGTGGCTTCTGCTTCAACAGGGAGAGATAATGGGAGCTGTGACAGTTGACGTAACTATTCCAACTGAGCACTGTCATGAGCTGAAGACTGCTACGAAACGCTAACTTGGCTATATCTACAGCTGAGAGAAATCTCTTGTACACCAGCTCCTTTCCATGTTAGATCACGTGAGTGCCTGTCATTCCCTTCCAGCCTGTTACAGTTAGTGAAGAACGTTATCTAAGATTACAATTATATCTTGTTCATCTGGGCCAGTGAACAGAGTGGCAGATGGGAGTTTGATGCAGATGGATGCGAGGTGTTGCATTGTGGGAAGACAAACCAGGGCAGGGCCTACAGAGTTAATGGCAGGGCCCCTGAGGAGTGTTGCTGAACACAGAGACCTAGAGGTTGCTGGCACGTGGTTCCTCGAAAGTGGAGTCGCAGGTAGACAAGAGTAGTGAAGGCAATGTTCGGTACGCTTGCTTTCATTAGTCAGTGCATTGAGTGTAGGAGTTGGGAGGGTCATGTTGTGGCTGTACAGGACATTGGTTAGGGCCACTTTTGGAATAGTGCGTTCAATTCTGGTCTCCCTGCTATAGGAAGGATGTTGTGAAACTTGAAAGGGCACAGAAAAGATTTACAAGGAAGTTGCTGGGTTGGAGGGTTTGAGCTTTTAGGGAGAGGCTATTTTCCCTGGAGCATCAGAGGCTGAGGGGTGACCTTATAGAGGTTTATAAAATCATGAGGGGCATGGATAGGGTGTATAGACAAGGTCTTTTCCCCAGGGTAGGGGAGTCCAAAACTAGAGGGGCATAGGTTTAAGGTGAGAGGGGAAAGATTTAAAAGGGACCTGAGGGGCAACTTTTTCACACAGAGGGTGGTGCGTGTATGGAACGAGCTGCTAGAGGAAGTGGTGGAGGCTGGTACAATGACAACATTTAAAAGACATCTGGATGGGTACATGAATAGGAAGGGTTTGGAGGGATATGGGACAAATGCTGGAAAATGGGACCAGATTAATTTAGGATACCTGGGTCAGCACAAACGATTTGGGCCAAAGGGTCTGTTTCCGCGCTGTGAAGTGGAGGGACCAGTGTTGGACTGGGGTGGACAAAGTCGGAAGTTGCACGACGCCAGGTTACAGTCCAACAGGTTTATTTAAAATCACAAGCTTTCGGAGCCTCGCTCCTGTATCAGGAAGAGAGCGTCCGTACTGTACATCCCTGGCTAGATACCTGAAATGGATTTGAATGCTGCACTAGACGGCTTTACAGTGACTAATTAGATAAGATAATACAAAGATTGTCCCACCCTCTGTTACTCAACCTCAACCAAATCTGGAATCCACAGCCTCTGCTATTAATCCTACCTTGATTGGTCTCCAGACTTGATTTGAAATCGGTGAGAAGTTGTCTACACCCAGCTTGGCCTTGGCAGTGCCATCATAGAGGGATTCCTCCTGCAGAGACTTGCACAAGCCAAGGGCAGCACACAATGCATCCGGTTCCTATTAGAAGCCAGGGCAAAGAAAGCCATGAGGGATTAAAACGTGGAAAGTTACTTTGCACTAGACAGTTCCTCTCATCTCCCTTTAGACATCCCTTGCCTCCTGCAATAGCCTGGGTCCTGGTTTGGTTTGGTGCGGTTGAGGTGGGGGTGGGTCGGGGTGTTAATATTTGTCAATACTTTCTTGCACTAGTTGGCCCGTAGCTTTCCAAACTAGTTTTGGTTTTGTCCCGTATGTAACTGCTCTTGAAATGGGCGAAATTGGCCACTCTCAAAGCACTGTCCTTTCCATCATCTCGTCGCTCCCACGCAGCTAATATCCCCTTCCCTCCCCCGCACCCTCACCACCGCACCTCCCCCCCCGCCAGTGCCTGCATTGAGACCCTGCCTGTTATATCCACACACACACACACACTTACCACCTCTTTCTCAAGAAGGTCAATGATGATCTGTAGGTAGGTATTGACAAGGTCATTGCACTTATCAGCAAATTGTTTGATGGGTATCAGGTTGCAGCCTTGGTGCAGAGCCTTTTCCACGGCATCCTGTTTCAAAGAGCAAACAAAATCGTCTGAAACATTGCAACCACCTTGCAAAATGTGGCATTAAACAGACCGAACAAAAGTACAACATCCAAACTGTATCCTTTAGGGTGCTCCCTTCTCCCTCACGTCTGCCTTAGGCTCCTCTTAAAAGCGCGACTAACTTCCATATTGGCCAGCAAAAGTTGCTCGCCGCATGCTTGGGTCTCCGATCAGACGCATCTGTCACACCCCACCCAGTGCAAGAGCTTGAACTGTCCATCTGCTTTGGCCCGTAGCAAGACCAATGGTTGCATTTGTTCTTGGCGTTGTGAGCGGCAGTGTCAAGGTGCGATAGAGTCAAACAGCATGGGAGGTGACGGCCTAGTGGTATTATCGCTGGACTGTTAATCCAGAGACCCAGACAATGTTCTGGGGACCAGGGTTTGAATCCTGCCCCAGGAGATGGTGGAATTTGATTTCAATAAAGATCTGGAAATAAGAGTCTAGTGATAACCAGGAATCCATTGCTGATTGTTGGAAAAGCCCATTTGGTTCCCTAATGTCCCTTAGGGAAGGAAACTGCCATCCTTACCTGGTCTGGGCCTGCTTGTGACTCCAGACCCACAGCAATGTGGATGACTCATAACTGTCCTCTGGGCAATAAATGCTGCCTGGCCAGCGACACCCTCATTTTGTCAATGATTGAAGGGGAATAAAAATCACGGAAACAGGCCCTTTGGCCCAACCAGTCCATGCCAACCATAGTCCCAAACTAAACTAGTCCCACCTGCCTGCGCTTGGCCCATATCCCTCCAAACCTTTCCTGTTCATGTACTTATCCAAATGTCTTTTAAACATTGTAACTATACCCCGCATCTACCACTTCCCCTGGAAGTTCATTCCACACACAACACCCCCCGCCCGTGAAACAAACCGCCCCACCCCGGATCTTTTTAAATCTTTCTCCTCTCCTCACCTTAAAAATGTGCCCCTTAGTCTTGAAATACCCCACCCTAGGTATCCTGCCATTCACCTTATCTATGCCCCTCATGATTTTACAAACCTCTATAAGGTCACCCCACAACCTCCTACGCTTCAGGAAAAACGTCCCAGCCTCCCTCCATAAATCAAACCCCCCCCCACTCCTGGCAACATCCTGGTAAATCTCTTCTGAACCCTCTCCAGCTCAATAACATCCTTCCTATAACAGGGAGACCAGAACTGGACACAGAGCTCCAGAAGAGGCCTCACCAACGTCCTGTACAACCTCAACATGATGTCCCCAACTCCTCTACTCAAAGGACTGAGCAATGAATGATGTACTGATGATTATATATTAATGATGAATTGGCCGTCCCAAATTGATGAGACTCTCTGTGTGCTCCCCTCTCCTTCCTTTGAAAGCCAGACACTGGGACAATATTGAGGGAGATCTTTGAATGGCAGTTCATCTACTGTGGTAGCTTTTCAATGATCTTCTTCCTCCAGTGAGAGATGCTGGTTATTTTACATTAATATATGCCCCATGGTCTTCCCTCATGGATCGCCTTCATTCTGAGCAGTACCTGCACAGTTTTGTCCTTCACCATGTCAGCCACAACCCCTATGAACCTCTTACACAAGTCGCAGATGTCGTCATTCTGAAAAACAAAAGCGAAAAAATTTGTTGAAATTCTCGTTTGCGATTAATGTTCCTCCCAGTCTTCTTGACGACACTGGCCTGTACAAATGTGACAAAACACTGGGATAGTTTGGCTCCTTTTCAAACAAAGACATTTGGATTTGAAGGAAAATAAATAGGTATTTATTTTCAGGAGGGAAATTCATTGCATATTCATTTTCAGGAAGTATGTGGAGGCTTTGGAGAGGGTGCAGAAGAGGTTTTCCAGGATGCTGCCTGCATTAGAAGGTAGGAAGTATAAGGAGAGGCTAGAAAAACTCGGGTTATTTTCTCTGGTGTAGCAGAGGCCGGGGGGGAGACTTGAAAGAAGTCTGTAAAATGATGAGATGTGTAGATAGGGTTGACGGTCAGAATCTTTTTCCTCTGAGTTGAAATGTCTAAAACTGGGGGCATGCATTTAAGGTGAGAGGGGAAGAGTTCAAAGGAGATGTGAGGGGCATGTTTTTTCATGCAGAAAGTGGTAGGAGTTTGGAATGTGCTGCCACGGGTGGTGCTGAAGGCAGATAAAACAGGGGCATTTAAGGGGCTTTAGGTAAACACAAGGCTTTGCAAGGAGTGGAGGGATATGGACCAAGGGCAGGCAGAAGGGATTCGTGTAATTTGGCATCATGTCTGGCACATCATTGTGGGCCGAAGGGCCTGTTCCTGTGCTGTACTGTACAATGTTCTGTGTTCCAGGTACCGCAAGGTAAAGGATTCTTTCTCCAATGAGTGTTGTTGTTCCCTTGAGTGGAGAGGTCAGACAGTGGAAAGATTTTAAGTGTTTCTTCTAGGGAACAGTTGTGGTATGGGCTGGAGGGAAGAGTAAGGAGGGCCAAGCTTTGCTCTCGAGAGGTTGCAAACGGATCTGTTTTACATCTGTTCTCCTGAAATGGTGGATGAATTTCTAAGATGGCTGTTTTCTTTTCCTCCTCTTTGTTCTTGTACTTTCTTTTAGTGCTTTTTTTTGAAAAAAAACTTTCCTATGGTCGTGGGGGCAATGGCAGTGATGGAGTGTGGCAACGACTGGGGCTCCAGTGTGAGGCCGCATGGCAGCCTGTGGGTGGCGGGTACAGATGGGTCTTAGCCCAGTGCGGGTGAAAGAGTGCCCAGCACGTGGGGAGAGATTGAGCCCTCGTCGGGAGACCCCAGCATGGAGCGACTGCAGGCTGGACTGTAAATGTTTAACTTTATTTCTCGACTCCATACGGAGGAGAATCATATTAATGATTTTTGTTTTAAACTTGTTTTTTGACTCAGAAAAACTGTCGTGATGAGCTTTTCAAACCTCTTTACTTTTCTGAGCATCTCGTATCCAGGAACCTTTGTACCTAAGATGGTGCGTTATGTGGCAATATTGTCTGCTTTACACCGTACTCCTGCACTTGAGTGTGAATGACATTAACTCTTAAATCTACATCTAAATCCAAATGGAAACACCCGAAGCCCAAAACGTGTGTGTGTGTAGCGGGGAAGAGGGAGATGGAGAAAGTCAGTGTATGTATGTGTTGGGGGGAAGGGTGGGAAGGGACAGGCCTTGAGAAAGTTCACTTCTGCGTTCTTGCTTCTAGTTACTCAGGGCCTTAACTAAACAAGAAAAGGGAACTGAGAGATCCATTAGCTTATTTTACGGATCTAGGAGCACAGCCTTTTGACATCTCTCTTTGAAGAAGGTCGCAGAATACAGTTTGCAAGAGCAGCATTAAAACATTAAATAAGAAAGAGGACCGTAAGAAATCAAAATACAATCTAGATGAGCTGATCACCTCAGACGTGAAGGAGTGTTGAACAGGAGAGGACATACAGCCATTAGATCTGAGCATCACTGGAAATGACATGATTACTGAGAGAGAGAGAGAGAGACCAACTTACAGCTTTAGCACGGCCAATCCACTCTAACCTGCACATCCCTGGGCAGTATGGGTAATTTAGCACGGCCAATTCACCCTAACCTGCACATCCCTGGGCACTATGGGTAATTTAGCACGGCCAATTCACCCTAACCTG
>JAHRHZ010000122.1:1470109-1486407 GCA_024137785.1 Ginglymostoma cirratum | reverse complement strand
TCTGATGCTGCTTGGCCTGCTGTGTTCATCCAGCTCTACACCTTGTTATCTCAGATTCTCCAGCATCTGCAGTTCCTATTATCTCTAGGAGAAGTCAATCTGATCGTGAGCTGATCATCCAAATCAGTCCCCTGTTCCCATGCTTTCTCTCTTCGATCCCTTTATTCCTGAAGACTACATCTAACTCCTTGTTGTCTGTAACCACTTTCTGTGGCAGAGAATTCCACAGGCTCTCACCCCCCTGGCTGTCTGGGGGAAGACATTTCATCTCAGACCTCTCCTTAGATTGTGACCCCCTGGTTCTGGACTCCAACCCCCCCCCCCCCCGCCTCCTCAGTCACGGGAGCATCCTTAAACCTGTCTAGTCCCTGTTAGAATTCGACAAGTTTCTTTAAGACCCCCAACCCCCTCATTCTCCTAAACTGCGGTGACTATAATCCTAACCCGATCCGGGCTCTCTCCATCCGTCAGTCTCAGGAATCAGACTGGGAAACCCTTTGCTGCGCTCCCCTCAGATAAGGAGACCCCCAAACTTCCCACACGTACAATACTCCAGGGTGTGGTCTCTCCCTGTCCAATTGCAGAAAGACATCCCTGCTCCTGTACTCCAATCCTTTCTTTTGACTCTTCCTTCCCTGTGTTAGATGGGACAGATCTCAGGCAATAACTATGTCCAGCCCTGACATGAACGTTCTAGTCATGAGATTGCCTGAGGCGAGGACTCTATTTTTTTCATATTTGTCACCATGACAATATACAGTGTGTAAATAGCTGTCACCATATTCAGGCTAAACCTGAACTTGGTAAAAATAGACTCTGCGGTTGGATAAAAAAATTAGGGATAGTCAAAAGAGCTCTGTTTGTGAGTAGGGTTGGAGGAAAGCAATTATTGTAGAATTGCTACAGTGTGGAAATAGGGCCACTCAGCTCTTCGAGTCCATGCTGACCCTCTAGAGAGCAACCTATCCTATCTCTGTAACCCTGCATTTCCCCACACATCCCTGGACACTACGGGCCTATTTAGCACGGTCAATCCACCCTAGCCTGCACATCTTTAGACTGTGGGAGGAAGCCCCCCCAAGACATGGGGGAGAAACATGCAACTCCACAGAAACAAACAGTCACCCAAGGGTGGAATCCAACCCAGGTCCCTGCTGCTGTGAGGCAGCAGTGCTAACCACTGAGCCACTGTGTCCTTGTAACACTGGCTTTAGTAAGGAAATAGGACAGAGTAGTGGAAAATGCATGAGACGTTGATGCCAATCATTAACTCCTCTCACAACTTTGCTCTCATAGAATTCTTTAGGCTTCTGGACATCACATGACTATTCCATCAGGGAGTGGCTTGGTCACCTAGCAACAAGGAAGGGTCCAGACCCGAAATGTCAGCCTTCCAGCTCCTCTGATGCTGCCTGGCCTGCTGTGTTCATCCAGCTCTACACCTTGTTATCGATGAAAGAGCATTTCATTATCTTGTTCCTGGGATGTGTAGGGGTGGGGATGGGGCGTTGTGAACACTTCACTCCCCCTGAAGTGACTCTATGTGGCATCTCATGGCCCTGGGACTGGAGTCGTGTGTTGGCCAGACCAGGAAAGGGCAGCAGATTTCTTTGCCTAGAGGACGTTACGAATCCTGATGAATTTTAGGAGCAGTTTAGTCGTTTTGTGTTCATTAGTACCTGGACTAGCAACTTTAACCTGAATTTGGTGCGGCTGTGCAAAACTGTTGGCCTAGCAACAGCCTCTGATACAGCTGCCAGATGCTCTTGGGTGAATCCTAGGCAGTGAAGGGAGGGAGAGGGGCAAAGAATTCACACGGGAGGGTGGAGCAAATCTTTTTTGTTGTGTGGCATGCAAGACCCTGAAAGGAGATGTACCTCATCACCCTGGTTTGAAAGGCACATTCAATCCCACGTCGCCAGTGAGCTTTGGATCGCTGAGGGCAGGTTTTCCCTCACTCAGCTGTAGCCGAAAACTGGAATGGGACATTTATATCATCATAAAAGTGGTTTTAAAATGTCACTAGAGACGTTGGTGAAGATGCAGAGGAAACCTTCCCTGATGCTCTTTGGACTATAATGGGATCCTTAAATCACTGGGACCTCTTACATTTCCTCAATCCATTGATAAGGTGATGCCAGCAACTGTTGTCAAGCTATTATTGCTAAGGGAGTTACTGTTGGCAAGTGTACAAAGCACTTTAGCACAATTGAGGCAATTAGCTAAGAGTATTAAATTTACAAACAGTTTACCAGGGGAGTTAGTGAGATTTCTGGAAGACCAGGTGAAGGGGGAGGTGACAGCCTAGTGATATTATCGCTGGACCTTTAATCCAGAGGACCCCCCGGTAACATTTTGGGGGACCCAGAGTCAAATCCTGCCAGGGGTCAGATAGTGGAATTTGAATTCAATAAAAAACCTGGAATTAAGATGTTTTTAACTAAAATTATTTAATGGTGACCGTAAATCCATTGTTGATCGTTGGAGGAAAACCCATCTGGTTCACCAATGTCCTTTGGGGAAAGGATTTGTCATCCTTACCTGGTCTGGGCCTACACATGACTCCAGACCCATAGCAATTGACTCTTAACTGCCCTCTGGGCAATAAATGCTGGGCCTAGCCAGAGATGCCCTCATCCCGTGAACAAATAAAAATGGTTTGCGGTAAGACTGAGCCAATTTGGTACCCGTCACCTCATTTTTGATTTTTTTTAAGACTAAAGGATAAAGATTCATCAGCATGGGCAGTGGAATTCATCAATGACTTCTGTTGTTGGATCAAATGACTGCCAGGAAGCCAATAGGGCAGAACTCTGTCACCTAGCAACTCTGGGTTAGAAGTAGAAAGCTTTCCCTCCTCATGAAGATCTTCAATCAATGCCAGAGTGGGTTGAAGAACAATGAGGAGTGAGGGGATCTTCTAGAAACCTATCAAATTCTAACAGGGACTAGACAGGGTAAACACAGGAAGGATGTTCCTGACGACCCGAGAGTCCAGAACCAGGGGGTCACGGTCTAAGGATCTGGGATAGGACTGAGATGAGGAATCACGCGGCATGGAAACAGACCCTTCGGCCCAACCAGCCCGTGCCAAACATAATCCCAAACTAAACTAGTCCCACCTGCCTGCTCCTGGCCCATAGCCCTCCAAACCTTTCCCTATTCATGTACTTATCCAAATGTCTTTTATATGTTGTAACTGTACCCACATCCACCATTTCCTCTGGAAGTTCATTCCACACACGGACCACTCTCTGCGTAAAAGAGTTGCCCCTCATGTCTTTTTTAAATCTTACTCCTCTTGCCCTAAAAATAAGCCCCCTAGCTTTGAAATACCCCACCCTAGCGAAAAGACACCTGCCATTCACCTTCTATATACCCCTCATTATTTTATGAACCTCCGGAAGGTCATCCCTCAACCTCCTACACTCCAGTGCAAAAAGTCCCAGCCTCTCTTTATCACTCAAACCCTCCATTCCCGGCAACATCCTGGTAAATCTCTTCTGAACCCTCTCCAGTTTAATAATACCCTTCCTATAACAGGGCGACCAGAACTGGACACAGTGCTCCAGAAGAGGCCTCGCCAACGTCCTGTACAACCTCAACATGACGTCCCCAACTCCTATACTCAAAGGTCTGAGCAATGAAGGCAAGCGTGCTAAATGCCTTCTTAACCACCCTGTCTACATGTGACACAAACTTCAAAGAATTATGTACCTGAACCTCTCGGGTCTGTCTGTTCTACAGCACTGCCCAAGGCCCTACCATTAACTGTATAAGTCCTGCTCTCGTTTGTTTTACCAAAATGCAATCCCTCGCATTTATCCAGATTAAAATGTCCTCACCCAGGGAGTGGGGGAGCCTGTGGGATTCTCTGCCACAGAAAGCGGTCGGGGGCAAAACACTAAATGTTTTCAGGAAGGATTTGGATGTAGCTCTTAGGGCTAAAGGGATCATAGGGTGAAACTGGGGTACAGGGACCCGAGTTGGATGATCAGTCCATGTTCATAGTGAATGGGCAGAGTGGGCTTGAAGGGCCGAATGGCCCACTCATGCTCCTAGTTTCTGTGTTCCGAAGGAGAAATGTGCCACTTTTCCCAATCAGGGTCTTTAACAGCGCCTAGAAAAATGTTCAGCAGTGATTTTTCGCTTGAAACAGGATGTTAATGTGCGTGTTAAACTGTGATTGACAACACCTCATGGCAGATAGAATTCAACACATCGCCCGCAATCAGCTTGGTTGGAGCTGGCATGTTGGGGGGAGGGTGGGTGGGGGGGATTGTGGTGATTCTCAGCCTATCACGAACACTGATGCTGGGTTTCCCGCGGTCACCAGAAGCAGCTGGCCAATTAAAGGCCTCAGGGCCCTAAAGGTCACCATTTGAGACCCAGTCTTTGAGGGTTCTGCTGGTGAGGGCGTTAAATTTTTGTTGGCACAGTGCGGGACAGAGATGGGTCTGCAGGCAAGGCCGGGAGGTTGTTTTCAAAGGCCACCCTCTTCGCCTGCCCAGCCATGCCTCTGATTGCCTCCTCGCTGGGGCAATGGTAGGTCCCTACCCAATCCGGTGAGGAAAATCAGCCACCTTTCTCAGTCACTGGGAAGTTGGTGGGTTTGGGGCATTAAGTGGGCACACATTGACCACATGAAGGTTTTAATTGGTGATCGGTCCAGAAGATCCAGAAAACGTCTCACCCAGAATCTAACTTGTGAGCTGATGAGGAAGGGGTTAAGCATCTTGCGAATGCCAGCTCGCTCAGTTATTTCTCCTTTGTCACCTTTCTGAGAGGCAAGAATTTGATCCTGAGTTCATCCATCCAGAGCCGTAGTGGTCTACAGCACAGACAAAAGCCCTTTGGCCCATCTAGTCTTTGCCAACCACCTCACTATTCCAATCCCGATCTCCCAGCACTTGGCCCACAGCTTTGGCATGGTGAGTGCCCATCTAAATCCTTCTTCAATGGGATGGGGGCTCCTGCCTCTCCCACCCTTACAGGCAGTGAGTTCCAGATTCCCCACCAGCCTCTGGGTGAAAATATTTTTCTTCACGTCCCCCATCTAAACCTCCTGCCCCCTTCCCTTAAATCCATGACCCCACTGTTCAGGCTTTAATACCCCCTACCAAGGGGAAAAGTTCCTTCCTGTCTACCCTATCGACATCCCTTATCGTTTTATCCATCTCAATCACGTCCCCTCCTCTCAATCTCCTGCTCTAAGGAAAACAACCCCCAATCTGTCCCAATGCCCAAGAGCTGAAACTCTCCAGCCCCCACAAGGCAACATCCTGGTAAACCTCCCTCTGCCCCCTCTCCCAGTGCTATCACATCCCTCCTATATTGTGGATTCCAGAACTTGCACACAATACTCTTGCTGTGTGGCCAAACCGATGTTTTATATACAGTTCCCAGCTAAACCTCCCTGCTCCTAAACTCTACGCCTCGGTTAATGAAGGTAAGTGTCCCATAATCCTTCTGAACCACTCTATTCCCCCGTCCCGCTACTTTAACGGACCTGGGTACATGCACAGCAAGGTCCCTCTGATCCCTGGTGCTTCCCAGAGTCCCAGCGTCCATCATGTATTCCCCCACCTTGTTTGTCCTGCCCGAGAGCATCATCTCACACTTATCCTGAATTCTCTATGCCACAGACCCATCCATTTCTATCCTCCTGTAACCGAAGGCTATCCTCCTCCCTGTTTACCATCCCAGCAACTTTTGTATTGACTGCAACCTTACTGATATCCTCTCCTACTTTCAAGTCTAAATCACTTACATAAGGCAACAACACGGAGCTCTGCAGAACCCGACTTGTTCAGAAAAACAAACCTCAAACATTGCCTTCTGCTTCCTGCCAGCTCTTAAACTGGGCTGCTCAGAGGCAAAACAATAATATTACTGATGAGAAAGCGTTTTTACAAGGAGTTTTTCACATCTTACCGGGAGAGAAGCAGAAAAGGACGAGGAACACAAACGCAGCCATCGTTGCTTTCTGACTGTCAGAGCCACATGGACTCTCACTGTTATATAGCAGGAGCTAGCCCCGAGCCAAGGCTTCACTGCCCAATGACAGGATAGTGAGCACGGCAAAACAAGAAAGGTGGGCCCAACAGGAGCCCTGCCCTATGTTCGTCACAGCCGTCCCTTACTCTGCCAGACAGATTAACCCCCAACACCCCCCACACAACCTCACCCAGGTCTGTCTGTTCTACAAGTGGTTCCACTCACTGCCGGCCAATTAAACATCAATGTCAAGATGGCGCCTCTGTTGGTGGTCAGAGGCTTGCTCACTGACCATGCAATTCACAAGTCTCTCGTTTAATTTTGTGCATCTTTTACCGGCTCTACTTTCTCAATCACATCCTACAACAGAGAAACAAAATGCCTGAGGTATAATTTATTCATGACTCAGGCAGCACTCTGACTGCCAAGTCAAGCTGCCTGCCTTTTATTGTCAATAAACACCACACTCTGGTTTTCACTCACTTGTCGGAAGTGGGCATCGCTGGCTGGGCCCAGCATTTATTGCCCCGTTCCCGCCCAATTGCCCCCCCTTGAGAAGGTGAGGGTGAGCCGCTGCAGTCCCATGTGGCGTAGGGACCCCCACACAGTGCCTACAGGGAGGGATTTCCAGGATTCTCTCCCAGTGACACTGAAGGAACGGCCGATATATTTCCCAAGTCGGGGACGGCGAGGGGCTTGGAGGGTGAACTTGCAGGGGGAATATCAGATGTAGGAGCAGAATTGGGCCATTCAGCCCATTGAGACTGCTCCCCCATTCAATCATGGCCGATATGTTTCTCAATCCCATTCTCCTGCCCTGTCCCCGTACCCCTTGACCCCCCTCACTCATCATGACCCTCTCTATCTCTGTCTTAAAGACACTCAATGACTTGGCCCCCACAGCCCTCTGCAGTAATGAGTTCCACAGATTCACCTCCCTCTGGCTGAAGAAATTCCTCCTCGTCTCAGTTCTAAAGGGCCGTCCCTTCACCCTGAGGCTGTGCCTTCAGGCCCTAGTCTCTCCTACTGAGCGGAAACATCTTCTCCCCGTCCACTCTATCCAGGCCTGTCAGTATTCTGTATGTTTCAGTTAGGTTCCCCACCTCATCCTTCTAAACTCCATCGAGTACAGACCTAGGGTCCTCACCCGCTCCTCATATGACAAGCCCTTCATCCCCAGGATCATTCTTGTAAACCCCCTCTGGACCCCCCCGCCCCCCACAAGGCCAGCACATCCTTCCTTAGATATGGGGCCCAAAACCTGCTCACAATATTCCAAACGGGGCCTGACCCAGAGCCTTATACAGCCTTAGCAGTACGTCCCTGCTCCTGTGTTCTAGCCCCCTCTTGAAGCGTATGCTAACATTGCATTTTCCTTCCGAGCTACCAACTGAACCTGTATGATAACCCGAAGAGAATCCTGAACTCGGACTCCCAGACCCTTTGTGTTTCAGATTTCCGCAGCCCTTTCCCCATTTAGAAAATACTCTGCACCTCGAACCTTCCTCCCAAAGTGCATAACCTTGCACTTTCCCACATGGTATTCCATCTGCTACATCTTTTCCCACTCTCCCAGCCTGTCCAAGACCTTCTGCAGCCTCCCCACTTCCTCAACACTGACCTGTCTCTCCACCTATCTTTGGGTCATCTGCAAACGTAGCACCAGTGCCCTCAGTTCCATTGTCCCGATCATTAATGTATAACGTTTCATGTCCCAATACTGACACCTGCGGAACTCCACTAGTCACTGGCTGCCATCCTGAAAAAGACCCCTTTATCCCCCCACCCCCTGCCTTCTGCCAGTCAGCCAATCCTCTGTCCATGCCAGTACCTTGCCCCTAACACCATGGGCTCTTATTCAGCAGCTTCCTGTGGGACACCTTGTCTAAGGCCTTAGAACATAGAACAGTACAGCACAGTACAGGCCCTTTGGCCCACGATGTTGTGCCGAACTTTTACCCTAAACCTAAGGTCTATCTAACCTCCACCCCTACCTTATACTATCATCCATATGCCTATCTAATAGCTGCTTAAATGCCCCTAATGAGGCCGACTCCACTACCGTCTCCGGCAATGCATTCCACGCCCCTACCACTCTCTGAGTAAAGAACCTACCTCTGACGTCTCCCCGATAACTACCTCCACTCACTTTAAAACTATGTCCCCTCGTAATAGCTACCTCCACCCTAGGAAAAAGTCTCTGGCTGTCTACTCTCTCTATACCTCTGATCATTTTGTACACCTCTATCAAGTCACCTCTCATCCTTCGTCGTTCTAAAGAGAAAAGCCCTACCTCCCTCAACCTTTCCTCCTAAGACCTTCCCTCCTTTCCAGACAACATCCTGGTAAATCTCCTCTGCATCTTTTTGAAAGATTCCACGTCTTTCCTGTAATGAGGCGACCAGAACTGGACACAATACTCCAGATGTGGCTGAACCAGGCATTTGTATGGCTGGAACATAACTTCACGGATCTTGAACTCAATCCCTCTATTAACGAAAGCTAACACACCATATGCCTTCTTAACAACTCTATCCACCTGGGTGGCAGCTTTCAGGGAACTGTGGTCATGAAACCCAAGATCCCTCTGCTCTTCCACACTGCCAAGAATCTTTCCATTAACCCTGTATTCTGCTTTCAAATTTGTCCTTCCAAAATGAACCACCTCACACTTTTCAGGGTTAAACTCCATCTGCCACTTCTCAGCCCAGCTCTGCATCCTATCAATGTCCCTTTGTAACCAGAACAGCCCTCCCCACGATCCACAACTCAACCCACCTTTGTATCGTCCGCGAACTTACTAATCCATACTTCCACTCCTTCATCCAAATCATTTACAAAAATCACAAATAGGAGAGGACCCAGAACAGATCCTTGTGATACACCACTCGTAACTGAGCATCATGAGCGATTATCTGGTGGGGGCAGTGGGATGTTTGTGGATGTGGGGCCAATCGAGCAGAGGGCTGCTTTGTCCCTGGATGGTGTTGAGCTTCTCGAGTGTTGTTAGAGCTGCCCCCATCCGGGGAAAGTGGGGAGTATTCCATCGCACTCCTGACTTGTGCCTTGTCGATGGTGGGACAGGCTTTGTGGGGGGGGAGTCAGGAGGGGAGTTACTCGCTGCAGGATTCCCAGCCTCTGACCTGCTCTTGTAGATGCTGTGTTTATGTGGGGCTGGTCCTGTTCAGTTTGTGGTCAATGGTAGCCCCCAGGACGTTGCTAGTGATAGTAACATCATTGAATGCCAAGGGGTGGTGGTTAGATTCTGTCTTATTGGGTGGCACGGTGGCTCAGTAGTTAGCACCGCTGCCTCACAGTGCCAGGGACCTGTGTTCAAGTCCAGTCTCGGGCGACTGTCTGTGTGGAGTTTACACATTCTGTCCGTGTCTGCGTGTGTTTCCTTCAGGTGCTCTGGTGTCCTCCCACAGTCCAAAAATGTGGAGGGGGTGGTGGTCACTGAGCAGGTTATTGCTGAGCAGGTGCTGCTTGATAGCTCTGTAACTGACACCTTCCAACACTTTACTGATGGTTGAGAGGAGACTGATGGGGGGGTAATTGGCCGGGTTGGATTTGTCCTGCTTTTTATGTACAGGACTTATGCCACATCACCGGTAGATACCAGTGTTGTAACTGTACTGGAACAACTTGGCTGGGTGTGCGGCAAGTTCTGGAGCACATGTCTTCAGTACTATTGCCGAAATTTGTCAGGGCCCATAGCCTTTGGGGTATCCAGTGTCTCCAAATGTTTCTTGATATCACGTGGAGTGAATCGAATTGGCTGAAGACTGGTATCTGTGATGCTGGGGACCAGTGGAGGAGGCCGAGATGGATCATCCACTCGGCACTTCTGGCTGAAGATTGCCGCCAATGCTTCAGCCTTATCTTTTGCATTGATGTGCTGGGCTCTTCCATCATTGAGGATGGGGATATTTGTGGAGCTTCCTCCTCCAGTGAGTTATTTAATTGTTCGCCACCATTCACAACTGGATGTGGCAGGACTGCGGAGCTTCGATCTGATCCGTTGGTGTGGGATCGCTTAGCTCTGTCTATCACTTGCTGCTTTCGCTGTTTGGCGTGCATGTAGCCCTGTTTGGTGCCTTCGCCAGGTTGATACCTCATCTTCAGCTATGCCTGGTGCTGCTCCTGGCATGCCCTCCTACACTCTCCATTGAACCAGGGTTGAACTCCTGGCCTGATGGTAATGGTTGAGTGGGGAATATACCGGGCCATGAGGTTACAGACTGTGCTGACGTACAATTCTGCTCCTGATGATGGCCTCCATCACCTCATGGATGCCCATTCTTGAGTTGCTAGGTCTGTGTGAAGTCTGTCCCATTTAGCACGGTGATAGTGCCACACAACACGATGGTGGTTGTTCTCAGTGTGAAGGTGGGACTTTGTCTCCACAAGGACTGTGCGATGGTCACTCTTACCGTTACTGTCATAGACAGATGCAACTGCAGCTGGCAGATTGCTAAGGATGAGATTTAGTATGTTTTTCCCTCTTGTTGGTTCCCTCACCACCTGCCGCAGACTCGGTCTAGCAGCTATGTCCTTTAGGACCCGACCAGCTTGATCAGTATTACTGCTGCTGAGCCACTCTTGGTGGTGCGACTTTGAAATCGCCCACCCAGAGTACATTCTGTGCCCTTGCCATCCTCAGTGCTTCCTCTAAGTGATGTTCAACATGGAGGAGTATTGATTCATCAGCCGAGGGAGGACGGTGTGTGATAATCAGCGGGAGGTTTTGTTGCCTGTGTTTCACCTGAAGCCATAAGACCTCCTGGTCATTGTTGAGAACTCCCTCCAGACTCTATCCCACCATGCCCCCTCCCTGCCTCTGCTGGGTCTGTCCTGCCGGTGGGACAGGACATATCGAGGGATGGTGATGGTGGTGTCTGGGACATTGTCTGTAAGATATGATTCTCTATGACTGATTCGAAAACGAGTTTGCTCCTGTTGTTGGCACATTTGGCATCTCGACTCTCTATCCCTCCCCGTCTCAGACGTTTCAAGATGGAAATGGGCACTGAGCTCCCAGTCCCTGACCCACACCATTTGCTGTACCTCTCTCTCTCGGAAATGACCCGTTAGCGCCAACCCTCTGCTTCTTGTTCGCTCGCCAGTCTCCAATCCCTGCCAGTAGGCTCCTCCTTCTCCCACGATCCTTCATTCGTCGCAATAAATGGTCGAGATGACGTCAGATGCCTTCTGGGAATCGAAGTCCACTCCATCCTTTGGGTTTTCCCCTTTATCCACTGCCCGTGTGACGTCCTCAAGGAATGCCAGTCGATCGGGCAAAACTGATGCCCTTTCACAAAAATATGGAGCCCCTTTGGCCCTTCGAGTCTGTACCACCAAAATGCTCTAAATCTACACTGGTCTCACTTTCCTGTACTAGGCCCAGTGCCTGGAATGGTCTGACACTCCATGTGCTCATCCGAATATTTTTATTAAAAGTTTCCTGCTTCACCTACCCTCCCAGGCAGTGCGTCCTGAAAACCTCCACCCACCCTCTGGTGTTTTTCCACAAACCCTGCACCCCACCAAACCTCCCGCCTTTCACTTTAAAATGAAGTCCCCCACCCACTTTTGTTACTGACCCTTCGACGAAGGGGGAACAGCTGCTTTCCATCCACCCTGCCCTTGCCCCTCATTATCAGCCAATTTGACAGGACAGACAGAGGCCATTCGACCCAACGTGTCTATACCGGTTCCGGACAGAGCTCCCCAGCTAGTCCCACTCTCCGGCCCTATCTCCGTCGCCCTCTAAATCTATCCCTTTCGATTACATGTATCCAGCTCTCATCCAGAACCTCCTATGGAGCCCATTCTCCCAGGCAGCACATTGCAAACCCCAAAAACTCTGTGAGGAAAGACCTTTCTCCTCATCTCGCTCTGAGCTGACAATCTGGAAATTTTGAGCCCCAGTTACAAACGCACCAACTAATGGAACCAGAATAGCCTTCTCTACCCGGTCAAAATTGGTCATCATTTTGAACACCTCAATAAAGTCACCTCTTAATCATCTCTGTTCCAAAGAGAATTAGCCCAATCTCTCTCATATGTCCTTGTAGCTACAAATCCCTCATTCCTGGGATCATTCTAGTCAATCTCCTTCGAGCTCTCTCCAGAGCTTTAACACCCTTCCTTAAATAAGGTGCCCCAGCATCGATCACTATCCTGCAAAATGTGGTCTGACCAATGATTGTAGACAAGTTACCTCACTTCCTTCCTTTGAGACCCGATGCCTCTACTTAGAAAGCCAACGATCCGAGAAAAACCTTCTCGGCAACTCTTTCCACTTGCGCTGGCTCCTCTTCAGAGAACCATGTGACACTGAATCAAATGTTTTGCGAAAGTCCGAATATCCACCATCGACAGTGCGACCCTCATCCGCTGTCTGTGTCACTCCATCAAAGAACTCTGCGAAAATAGTCAGGTACAAACTGCCTGTGACGAAGCCATGTTTCACTGTTTTGTATTTCACTTGTTTGCCTTGCTGTCTCTATTCGTTGTATCCCATATTACAGGCTCCATCAGTTTTAACGTCAAGCTGACTGGCCTGTAGTTTCCTGGGTTATCCCTAGACCCGTTTCTAAAACAATGGTGACACATTTGTGATTTCCCAGCATCCCACTGGCACCGCCCCCCCCCCCCCCCGAGAAGAATCCCATGTTCAGAGAGGTCTGGGAAGTTTCTGGAAATGCCTCAGGCATCGTTATAGGGTCCCTTCTCAGCTCCAAACCAGACACCCTGAGGTGTCAATAGGCCTCAGGCGGGGGGACAGGTTGAGAAGGTGAGTGCTTCGGGGGAACCTCAGCCGGGGACATGATTTGAACCCAATGCTGTTGGCATCTCTCTACGTCGTAAACCAGACACCGAGCTACCAGGTCCCCTACGCTGTGTTGGGATCCATCTTAGTTTGTTAACACTGGTCCAACCAATCTGTGTTTACAGCTTATCCTTCAGAGTAGGATAATTTTCGCCTTATGCCTGGTCTGACCCTGCCCCGTGTGTGTGAGGAAAATGTGCGGCGTTGACATTGGAAGCTGAAAGAGGACAGTTTTTCAAAGTGAAAGACCCTCGCTGTCTTCACTCTAATGGGTTCGACATTCATGGCCCGAAAGCAGTTTTCAGTTTCACAGTGAGATCCTGCCCAGACGTGGCGATGGAGTTGGGGGGGCGTGGGGGTAGTGGGTGTGGGGGTGTGAAGATGCAGACTGGAATCCGGGGCGGATGGTGGGAATCAGCGGAATCCAGGACATTCCCCTGACAATCCGGAGCCTATTCCGGTCGGGAAGCAGCACGCCCTGGGTTTGGGGATGATGGAGGTGTGGCGTTGGGTACTGCGATGCCTAATGGGTACATGACTCACCCTTCAATGTGCCAGCTCTGACACCACAAACCGGTGCCAGTCCCGGATGCCAAGGACAATCAGTGCCAGGGATCAGTAACCTCCCCAGCTTCAGATCCGGGAGCGAGCTGCTGAGTGGCACCGTGGCCTGGTGTTTTATTGGGCACAGAGTGTGAAGCTGCCTCTGTACATTCACCCTTCGAGGCTGGCAAAGCCAGACCTGACCTAATCAGTGACGCCCACACCCACAGATCCAAACAGGAACTCTGTTTCTCTCCCTCTGTCTCTCTTCAACTGTTTGTTTCGGCCAATCCTCCTTTCGAATGGGAACGTTTTGCCCAGCATTTAGTACCCCGTTTCCCCCCTAATTGTCCCTCTTTGAGAAGGTGGGTGTGAGCCGCTGCACTCTGTGTGATGTAGGCACCCCCCCCCCAGCACGGCGCTGTTAGGGAGGGAGTGTGAATGGCCCCAACAATCCAGTTTATTCTGGCCCGAACACCCCACATTGCCAATCACCACAAGGCCATGTGATTATAGGGAATGTTCAATGGGAATATTGAGGCTCCACCTCTGTCCAATCCTAGTCTGGGGCATCTACCAGGGTCTTCCAGCTCAATTCCCTACAGTGACCAAGAAACCAGGATGCCTCTAACTCCTAGACTTCGAGCTAGGAGCTCGAGAGAGAGAGAGAGAGAGAGGGGGAGGGAAATAATCCTGAAATCTTAATGAAAGAGCCTGATGATAGAACTGCCCTTCCCAATCCTAATTCTCCATCGATCAGCCCCGATTGGGTTAAACTGGCTAACCTGTCGCAGGACCGATTGATACAAGTCTGGACTATAACCCATTTGGAAATCTTTGTGAGTTGGTTCGAACAGACTCCGGGGAAGGGAACGTGTTCCAAAGATGGGGCACCGCACCCGAAACGTTAACCCTGGCTTCTTTTCTCTCTCTCTCTCTCTCTCTCTCTCTCTCCACCAATGCTGCCAGAGACGCTGAATTTCTCCAGCAATGTCACTGTGTCTTGGCAATGTGCTCAGAAATTGCACACAGTTCTCCCTCAGACATGGAGCGGCAGACGCTGTCTAATCTGCGTGTTTTCATTTTCCCCCCAACCCTGCCCTCAAATTGAGTCTAAAACATGAGAAAGGATGGGTTCTTTTTCTGAAGAAGGGTCCAGACCCGAAGCATCAGCCTTCCTGCTCCTCTGATGCTGCTTGGCCCGCTGTGTTCATCCAGCTCTACATCTTGTTCTCTCAGATTCTCCAGCATCTGCAGTTCCTACTATCTCTGAAAGGATGGGTTGTTTGTTTGTCGGGAAATCTTCCCTGTTTAATCCGGGTCTCTCCTGTTTCCCTGCAATGCAGTGCAGCCGACAATGACCTGTGAGCTGTGTGAGGAAGTCTCCCTCAATCTCCAGTCGTTTTGGAGGGAAGGTGTGGAAATGGGAACGCTGCAGCGGGAAGTCTGTGGATTGTACTCTCATGAAACCAGCTTGTTGGTGAGTCCCAGCGAGAGCGAGATGGAAGGTTCTGGGGTGGGAGGGGAACCGCATCCGGAGCACTGTACGGATTCCTCCAAACCAATATTGGGCAGGGTGTAGCCTGTGGCCTTTGGTGCCTTGGCAAAGCCTGGTGCCAGCGTGCCAGCTCCAACCGTCTCTCTCTCTCTCGAGTAGCTGTCTGACAAGAACGCAGAGCTGGTCCCTTCAGGCCACAAAGTTGTTCTCTCCGACCCCCCTCAGCCCCAGACCTTCCACATTATGGAGAAACCCGGCCTATTTTGGATCATCTCTGCTCGCCCCCTTCACCTCGTTTGGAGGCCAAAGCCTCCATTGTAGCCCGTTCACCTCCTTCCTGAACGTGTGGTGCCGAGATCTGCCCCAGCTGCGCATTTGTATGGCCGCAGGATCACCGGACTCCGCTCCCAGCTGACCTTGTTGGTCAGGACCTGTGCCAGGCGCCCTGGGCCCGTAACTCAGGGTCAAACGTTTGCCTCCTCCGAGGGTTGGTGTGGGGGGGAGGCGGCGGTTGCAAATCTCCTCGGAGGGTTCTACTCACCCTGACGGCGCTATGCAGGTGCAATGAAGAAACAAGTTGTTGTTGCCTATTCCTGCTCTCTCTCCCTCGCCGTGTCTGAGCGAGGTTGTGTAAAAACCATAAGAACATTTCGGTCGCGCCAACAGAATCCAGCAAAGGCCCAGGAAAGTAATCGGCTGATTTTATTCTTTTTCACCTCCTCCCTTTCCTCCCGGTTGGTTCGAACAGTGCATGAATTTTATAGACTCCCACACGGAGGAGATCACCGAAGCTGTAGAAGATCCCAGCTATCGCGATCTGTGCTTGGTGAGTACCTCAGGGTTAGCGTTAAACACATTGTGTACTTCAGAGAGAGAGGGGGAGGGAGATATAGCAATTCAGGTTATGGGCAAGCACAGGGTCAATGGCCCAAATGGCCTTCTCCTGCCCTCTGCTGCTCCACGTTGAGATCAGCGAGAGTTTCCAGGAAATTCCTGACAATAACTTTCGTGCTGAGTCACAGAGAGTGCCCCGTGAAGTTCGGTCACTCCATTGCAGTCTGCTGGTGGTACACAGCCTGAGGACTAGGCCCCAGTCCGTTTGAGAGGGTTTGGAACTCACTCCCACAAATGGTAGTGGATGCTGCATCAGTTTTCAGTTTGAAACCTGAGAGAAAGTTCCCTGTTTAGCGAGGGCTGAGGCCTGTGGAGCTAGGCCATGGATTAGCCTGTGGTGTAGTCAACGGGGCTGAAGGGTTGAATGGCCTCGTCCTGTCCCTTGGTTATTTTGAATTCATATTTAGCCCGTGGTGATAAAGAGTTAGTGTCGGTCCTGGTGGGAGGACCAAGCATTAGTGGGCCTTATCGAATCGGAAGGAAACTGAGCGAGGTGAATGAACTTATAGAAACACCAGATGGAAGGAGAAC
>JAHRHZ010000122.1:1161306-1190548 GCA_024137785.1 Ginglymostoma cirratum | reverse complement strand
CCCAACTCTGCCACCTCCACACACCCCAACCCCCCCAAGTGCTGCAGTGACTCCAGCAAGTTTGGAGGTCAAGCCTCGGAAGGGAATTTTAACCTCGCGACTCTGAGTCCTTGCTCAAACCACCGGCCGCTCCAGATCAGCCTCTTCCCACATTCCCCTCTTTGCAGCCTGGCAAATACTGGGAGGTGGGACGGGGAGGCCTTGCAGCTCCGAGCTGGCGGCCTGGGAATTCTGGGCCGGGCCTTTCCCAAACAAACCCGCTGCGTGCCGACTTACTGGGCCTGGAACAGGAAGATTCGCCAATCGGCAGTCTTCAGGCGGAAAACGTTGGGCCTTTTGTGGTATTCCTCGGCTCTGCTGGCCAGGGAGTGGTGAATACTGATCGCTTCCTCTGAGACCTGCTTGCTAGGCCTGTACTCGTCCTGCAGGCAGACACCGACGAGGCGAAAACAGAGAGGGGACAAAAAACGATAAAACAATTTAAAACAAAACACATTCCTGCCCGTAAAGGTAAAGCCATCATCGGGCCTTCTCTCTCCTTCGAGACAGAGACGCGGTTGGTTTAATCTGAGGGTCACCGGCCAACGGGAGACCATTGTGGTCACCTCAACCACCGGCAGGAATCGAACCTGCGTTGCGGGTGTCACTCTGCCACCTGAGCTAACCGAGCCCTCACAAGGACGCACGCGTGATTGACCCAACCCCCCACTTCACAGAAGGAACTCGCTAAGAAAGACAGAGGAGGGAGGGAAATTGTGACGGGAGCTGTCCTGTGGTGGAATTCGTTACGGTGTGGAAGCAGGCCCTTTGGGCCCGACAAGTCCACACCGACCCTCGGAGCATCCCCACCCAGACCCGGCGCCTCCCTCCCTCAGGCCTCGTACGTTCAAAGGCTTGTTCGTGTATGGAGTCGTGCGGCACGGAAACAGACCCTTCGGCCCACCTCGTCCATGCTGACCAGATATCCTGAATTAATCTAGTCGCATTTGCCAGCATTTGGCCCCTATCCCTCTAAACCCTTCCTATCCACGTACCCATCCAGATGCCTTTTAAACGTTGTCATTGTACCAGCCTCCACCACTTCCTCTGGCAGCTCGTTCCATGCGCACACCACCTTCTAAAAACTTTGTTCCTCAGCTCCCTTTTAAATCTTTCCCCTCTCACCTTAAACCTATGCCCCTCTAGTTTTGGACGTCCCTACCCTGGGGTAAAGACTCACCCTATCCATGCCCCTCATGAGTTTATAAACCTCTATAAGGTCACCTCTCAGCCTCCGACGCTCCAGCGAAAATAGCCCCAGCCTATCCAGTCTCTCCCTGTAGCTCAAACCCTCCAACCCTGGCAACATCCTTGTAAATCTTTTCTGAACCATTTCAAATTTCACAACATCCTTCCTGTAGCAGGGAGACCAGAATTGAACGCTGTCTTCCAAAAGGGGCCCTAACCAATGTCCTGTACAGCTGCAACACGACCCTCCCAACTCCCGAACTCAATGCACTGACCAATAAAGGCGAGCGTACCCAACACCTTCTTCACCGCCCTGTCTACGGGCAACTCCACTTTCAAGATCATGTTTTACCATCGAGAAGGCTGAAGGCATTGTTTTTGGTCTGTAATCCAAACTTTATTCCCCTCGCTCCCAGCTCCATTCCTCTCCTTGATGAACAGCCTGGGAATAGGCCAGTCCTTGTCCCATGTTTGACCCTGAATTTAGCTTCCAGCTCCCCCAACTTGTTTGCCCAAACATTAAAATCGCCTACCGTGAGAACATCACACAACTCAGGCTCATGCACGCCTTCAAATGGACAGAACCAAAGAGGGCCGAGCCCACTGACACAAGCCTAAATCTACAGGGGTGCCATTTTCCCACAGTAGGGTCAAAGCCTTGAAAATGTTACGGCAGCACGGATGCTCGCAGCTAAGGCCTCTACTGAGCTTGCTCTATCTTTGTACGTCCAGTCAGCAAAATCCTTGCTGCGGCAGTCTGGCCGCGGGAGAGAAACTGAGGGGAAGGAAGGCTGGGTAAGTTCGGGCTGTTTCTTTGGACCAGAGAAGGCTGAGGGGCGGCCTGTTAGCGGCGTTGTAAGATTATGAGGGGCCTGGACAGGGGGGATAGAAAGTCGAAGGGTCAATGACAAACAGGGAATCATTTGAAGACGAAAGACCGGAAACCTAGGGGGGATTTAAGGAAAACGTTTTCACCCGGAGGGAGGTGGGAACCTGGAATGCCCAGCCTGGGTGGGTGGCTGAGACAGGAAACCTCACAATCTGTAAACAGGACTGGGAATGAGCACTAGGAATGTCTTAACATTCAAGGTGGGAATTTGTGGGATTGGTCTCGATTTAGAGGGTAGATCTTGGTTCTTGCAGATTCGATGGGCTGAAGGGTCTCTACTGATTCAACTAACATATTCCTAAAGGCGATTGAGCGCTGGGTGGGGGAACACATTCAGAGAGACGCCAGAAAAAAGCCCTTTCCCGGTCTCACTGAGATCACAGACGGTTGCTGTGCTGTTCAGATCAAGGAAGAGCTCATCACTAGTATCCTATAGGACATGGACTTTCGAACACAGCTCAATGCCACACACACACAGGAACAGGCCCTTCGGCAAATCGTGTCTATGCTGTCCCACAATGCCAATCTAAACTAATCCCATTTGCCTGCGCATGGTTTGTATCCCTCTACCCTCTGCCTGTTCATGTGCCTGTCTAAATGCCTCTGAGACATTGCAATTGAGTCTGTTTCTACCCCCTTTCCTGGTATTGCAGGTACCTCCCACCCTCTGTGTAAAAAAGCTTGCCTTGCACATCTTCTTTAAACTTTTCCCCTCTCACCTTAAACCTATGCCCCCTGGTATTTGACATTTCCACCCTGGGTAAAAGACACTGACTATCCACACCTCTCATAATGTTACAGACTTCTATCAGGTCGTCTCTCAGCCTCCAACACGCCAATCCAAGTTTGCCCAACCTCTCGTTATAGCTGATACACTCCAATCCAGGCGACATCCTGGTAAACATCTCCTGCACCCTCTCGAAGGTCTCCACATCCTTCCTATAGTGTGGTGACCAGAACTGCCCACAGTGCTCCAAATGCGGCCTCACTGAAGTTTTATACAGCTGCACCATGACTTGCCAACTCGTTTACTGAATGCCCCCACCGATGAAGGCAAGTGTACCATACACCTTCTTTACCACCCTTATCCCCTTGTGTTGCCACTTCTGGGAGCTATGGGCTTTAACCCCAAGATCCCTCTGCATATCAATGCTGTTCTAGGGTCCTACCATCTACTGTATGCTTTCCTCTTGCATTTGACCTCCCAAAATGCATCACCTCACTCTTCTCTGGATTAAACTCCATCTGCTATTTCTCCGCCCAACTTCCCAATAGATCTACATCCTGCTGCATCCTTTGACAACCACTATCCACAACTCCCCCAGTTCTGTTTCATCTGCAAACCTACTAATCGGGCCATCTATAATTTCATTCCAATCACTTACATATACTACAAACAACAGAGGGCCCCGCACTGATCCTTGCAGAATACCAGTGGTCACAGACTTTCAGTCAGAAAAACATCCTTCCACAAGTACCCTCTATCTTCAATGATCAAGCCAATTCTGCATACAACTTACCAACTCCCTGGGGATACCACGTGACTTAATCTTCTGGACCAGCCTAGCATGAGGGACCTTGTCCTACCCTCATCAATCCTCTTTGTCCTTTCCTCTAAAAACTCAATCAGATTTGTGAGACAAAGCCATGTTGATTATCCTTGTAAGTCCATTCTTTTCCAAATGTGAATAAATCCTGTCCCTAAGCATCTTCTCCAATAATTTCCCGACTACTGGTGTAAGGCTCACCAGCCTGTAATTTCCTGGATTATCCATGATGTCCTCCTTAAACAAAGCTACAACATTCTTCAACCTTCTGAGATCTCACCTATAGTTGAAGAGGATACAAAGATTTCTGTCAAGGCTCTTGCAATTTCCTCCCTTACCCCCTGCAGTCTCTTGGCATAGATCCCACAGGCCCTGCCTACCTGAATGTTTTTCGAGCACCCAACACCACCAGCTCCTTAATATTGACATGCCCTAGAATATTAACATTCCCCTCCCTAATCTCACCATCCTCCATATCCTCTGCCATGGTAAATACAATGCAAAGTATTCATTAAGGACCTCACCCACTTCCTCCAGCTCCATGCATAAATCCCCTACTTTGTCCTTGAGTGGACCCAACCTTTCCCAAGCTACCCACTTGCTCCTAATATAAAATGCCTCGGGGCTTTCCTTAATCCTACTTGCCAAGGACATTTCATGGCCCCTTTTCACCTTCCTAATTCCTTGTTTCAGTTCTTTCCTGCTTCCATTATATTCCTCAAGGGCTTAGTGTGATTTCAGTTTCCAAAACTTCTTTGTCATTACTTTGACTGATCTTCCGATATCCCTCGTGATCCATGCTTCCCGAATCCTGCCATCCTTATCTTCCATCTTCACTCCGAACTCTGACCAACTGGTCTTTTAAAAAGACCCCCACACCCCTCAAATTACCGCCAAACAGCTGTCCCCGACCCAATTTCTCCAGCTCCTGCCCAATACTACCCTTTTAGTGATTATGGCTTATCAATAACTTTTGTTAAGCATTCTTCGAATCAGACATATCTAAAAAAAACTAATCAAAGTCTGCAACGTGGATTTTTGTTCAATGTTTTGTACAGGACAGAGAGAGAATTTATGAACTTTCTGTCTGCCAGCCCTATCACACTAGATGGTGCCAACAGAATACCATAGCGTTTAAGGTCCTCTATATTTTGTAGACCTGCCTATCTTGGATCAGTGCGATGGTTAATGTGGCGGATTCCTGATCCGAGATTCGGAGTTCAATTTTTACACTTGATTTTCCTGAGGGCTACCTAAGAAAAAAATGCCGTTTCGAAACTCACAGCTGGCTGACGCTGAAAGATGGGAGGAAATGAAGTCGCGGGGATCAGAGCTGAGGGTGGAGAGTTCAGTGTTGTGCAGGGGGGCAGAAAGGGAAACGGGACAAGGTCACGTTTCTCTACAGAGAGCTGGCACGGATATGACGAGCAAAATGGCGGCACACGAGGGCCTGAGGGCGCTCTGGTGCTGAGTGGGAGCTCTATCAGCAACCTCTGTTGCTTAGGTGTTATGGTCGCTCAGTGGTTAGCGCTGCTGCCTCACGTCTCCAGGGCCCCGGGTTCGATTCCAGCCTCGGGCGAGCGTCTGTGTGGAATTTGCAAATTCTCCCCTGGGGATTTCCTCCGGGTGCTCTGGTTTCCTCCCACAGTCCTAAGATGTGCAGGTTAGGGTAGATTGGCCATGCTAAATTACCCATAGTATCTAGGGTGGGAAATGCAGGGGAAAGGATAAGGAGGGTTTGAGTGATAAAGAGAGGGTGGGACTTTTTTCAGGGGAGCGTAGAAGGTTGAGCAGAGACCTTATAGAGGTTTATAAAATCGTGAGGGGCATAGATAGAGTTAGTGGCAGGTGTGTTTTCCTTAGGATGGCGGATTTCAAGACTAGGGGACACATTTATAAGGTGAGAGGAGAAAGACTTAAAAAAGACATGGAGGGCATTCTTCTTTTTAACACAGAGTGGTCCATGTGTGGAATGAGCTTCCAGAGGAAATGGTGGATGTGGGTACAGTTACAACGTATAAAAGACATTTGGATTAGTACATGAATAGGGAAAGGTTCGGAGGGATATGGGCCAGGAGCAGGCAGGTGGGACTAGTTTAGTTTGGGATAATGGACTGGTTGGGTCTATTTCCATGCCGTATGACTCCATGATGCACCTCACACCCCAGACTGTGAACATCTACGGAGGAATCACCCTCCTCCTATTGGGTGGCTGAAATGCCCAGGAATAAGATTGGAAATGATCAAACCATTTCCTCTTCCTTGAAGGAGGCCATTCAGCCCATATCTCTCTGCTGGGGCGAGGGGGGGAATGCGGGACACGTGATAGGCCTACCCCTCCTGCCCTTTGGTTTTATTTTCCTCTTCATATATTTAGCAGATCCCTTTCTGGATCGAGCCTACTCCCATCGCTGCCTGGTCAGGCCATTCCAGATCCTAACCGCTTACAAACAGCATTCCGTCCTCGCTGCCATTCGCCAATTCCTTTAAATCCATGCGTTCGGGCAAAACAATCACCTCTCTGCGTCTCCCACCCCACGACTCCGATTTCTCCCTCTCATCCGAAGCTCTCTCGTCGCTCAAGTCTCAAAATCCCACGTCCATCCAGAGCCTGCGCTCAGTCTTGAGGCAGAGATTTGTAAAACTCTCCATCTCTGATATCAAGGATCCCATAGACTCACAACCCCCCGACAGAAGAAACTCCTCCCCATCTCAGTCTTCAGTTGGTGCCCCTTTATTCTGAGGCTGTGTCCTCTGGTCCTAGACTCTCCCATGAGGGGGAACACCCTCTCAGCATTGACCCTATCAATATGTTTCAATGGGATCACCTCTCATTCTCCTAAACTCCAGTGAGTCAGAGTCCCGACCTGCTTAGCCTTTTCCCATCAGACAATCCCTCCATCCCCGGGGATCATCCCAGTGAACCTTCTCCGAGCTGCCTCCAATGAAATGATATCTTTCCTTAAATACAGGGGGAACCAAATCTGCTCACAGTTCTCCAGATGTGGTCCCCCTCCCCTTCCCAGCACCTTGTCCAGTTGCAGTAAGAATTCCCTACTCTTGTACTCCAATGCCCTTGGAATAAGAGCCAACATTCCATTGGCCGTTCCCGATTCCCTGCTGTCCCTGTGTGCGAGATTCTGTGTTTTGTGTACAAGTGCCTCCCGTCACAGCCCTTTGTGTTACAGCTTTCTGCAGTTTTTCTCCATTGAAATTATACTCTGGTCTTTCACTCTCCCTTCCAAAATGAACGATTTTCCCACATTATAATTCATTTGCCCATTCCCTTAACCCAGTTTGAACATACACTGATGCTTGTGACTGTTTTTCTCGGGCGGACACACATTGTGAACACGGGGGTGAAGGGCTGTGCTCCGCAGGCCTTACCTTCATGAGGTAGATGACAATCCCCTTTAGTACTGCGTAGAAAGTTTTCCAGCTTCTTTTCCCCCAAGGCGCTGTAAAACACAACAAAACGTTAAAATGCAGAGTGCTTCTCCAAATCCGACGTAATTTCTTTTGGTCCTGAGTCTCCACAATTGCTTGCCTCGCCTTACGGTGCTAAAGTCGTACGGTATGGAGATAGGCCCTTCAGTCTACCTCATCCATGCTGACCAGATATCCTGAATTAATCTAGTCCGATTCGTCAGCATTTTGCCCATATCCCTCTAAACCCTTCCTATCCATGTACACATCCCGATGCCTTTTAAATGTTGTCATTGTACCAGCCCCCACCACTTCCTCTGGCGGCTCATTCCATACACGCACCACCCTCTGTGTGAGGATGTTGCCCCTCAGGTCCCTTTTAAATCTTTCCCCCTCTCACCTTAAACCTATGCCCCTCTAGTTTTGGACTCCCCTACCCTGGGGAAAAAGCCTTGGCTATTCACCCTATCCATGCCCCTCATGATTTTATAAACCTCTGTACGAAGGACTCCCCTCAGCCTCCGACACTCCAGGGAAAATAGCCCCAGTCTATCCAGCCTCTCCCTGTAGCTCAAACCCTCCAACATCCTTGTAAATCTTTTCTGAACCCTTTCAGGTTTAACAACATCCTTCCTATAGCAGGGAGACCAGAATTGAACGCTGTAGTCCAAAAGTGGCCCTAACCAATGTCCTGTACAGCCGCAACATGACCCTCCCAGCTCCTACACTCAACGCACTGACCAATAAAGGCAGGCATACCAAATACCTACATCACCGCCCCGTCTACGGGCAACTCCACTTTCAAGGAGCTATTTACCTGCGTCCCAAGGTCTCTCTGTTGGACAACACTCCCCAGGGGCCCTGCCATGAACCGTGTCGGCCCAGCCCTACTTTGTCTTCCCACAATGCAACACTTTACATTCATCTAAATTAACCTCCATCTGCCAATCCTCGGCCCAGTGGCCCAGTTGGCCAAGATTCCACTGTACTCTTCAATAACCTTCTTCACTGCCCACATGACCACCAATTCTGGTGTTATCCTGCCTCCTGCATTCTCGTCCAAACCATTTATGTCAATGGCGAACAATGGCGGGCCCAGCACCGATCGATGGTCGCCAGGCCTGCAGGCTGACCCTCTAGCGCCACCTAGCGACCTTCAGGCTGATTTTGTATCCAATTGGCTAGCTCTCTCTGGAGCCCATGTGACCTAACCTTACCAGTCAGGCTAATGTGCGAGACCTTATGGAAGGCCTTGTGGACAACATCTACCCACTGTGCCTTCATCTATCCTCGCGGTCAGCACTTAAGAGGAGGCCTCAACCAGGTTGGCAAGACTCCATCGCCCACGCACTCGCTATCACTCACTTTTCTTGCCATCGATGTCGGCATGGACTTTGCGGCTGAGAAATCCCTCCTTGTAGGTGGCAGCTTTCTGATCGTGCGGGACTTCGAGAAAGGGGCTGCCTCTGTCCGTCACTCGGGTCACGCTGAGGGGGTCGTCGCTCTTGGGCATTATGGTCTTCTGCAGCTCTTCCTCATCACTGGAAGAACAGGATGGCTATGAGCGGTGAAAGCAAACAGTGCGGCATCTGTGCCAATGCTCAGGGTCCGTTAGCAAGACCACCATCGGCATCCCTGTGTGGGCGTTAGCATTGACCACCAACTTCACTGGACTCACTGTACAGGAGCGAAAAGGATGTGCTGGCCTTGGAGGGGGGGCTCCAGAGGGGGTTTACAAGAATGATCCTGGGGATGAAGAGCTTGTCGTATGAGGAGCTGGTGAGGACCCTGGGTCTGTACTCGATGGAGTTTAGAAGGATGAGGTGGGGAATCTGACTGAAACGTACAGAGTACTGAGAGGCCTGGATAGAGTGGACGGGGAGAAGATGTTTCCGCTCAGTAGGAGAGACTAGGGCCTGAAGGCACAGCCTCAGGGTGAAGGGACGGCCCTTTAGAACTGAGATGAGGAGGAATTTCTTCAGCCAGAGGGAGGTGAATCTGTGGAACTCATTACTGCAGAGGGCTGTGGGGGCCAAGTCATAGAGTGTCTTTAAGACAGAGATAGAGAGGGTCATGATGAGTGAGGGGGGTCAAGGGGTACGGGGAGAACGGGGTTGAGAAACACATCAGTTATGATCGAATGGTGGAGCCGACTTGATGGGCTGAATGGCCTAATTCTGCTCCTATATCTTCTAGCCCTTATAAACACAGCGGCTACAGGGGCAGGTCAGAGGCTGGGAATCCTGCAGCGAGTAACTCCCCTCCTGACTCCCCCCCCAAAGCCTGTCCCACCATCGACAAGGCACAAGTCAGGAGTGGGATGGAATACCCCCCACTTGCCCCGGATGGGGGCAGCTCCAACAACACTCGAGAGGCTCGGCACCATCCAGGGACAAAACAGCCCCCTGCTCGATTGGCCCCACATCCACAAACATCCCACTCCCCCCCACCACCGACGCTCAGTCACAGCAGTGTGTACTGTCTACAAGATGCGCTGCAGCAACTCACCGAGGCCCCTCAGACAGCACCTTCCAAACCCACGACCCACTTCCATCCAGAAGGACAAGGGGCAGCAGGTACATGGGAACACCACCCCCTGCAAGTTCACCCTCCGAGCCCCTCACCGTCCCCGACTTGGAAATACATCGGCCGTTCCTTCAGTGTCGCTGGGTCAGAATCCTGGAGCTCCCTCCCTGAGGGCACCGTGTGGGGGTCCCTACACCACACGGGACAGCAGCGGCTCACCCCCACCTTCTCAAGGTTGGGGGAGGGGGGCGCAATAGGGCAATAAATATCAGGCCTGGCCAGGGACGCCCACATCTCTAACGAATAAACAAACGTTTCATTTTCACAGTAAAAGAGAGATAACCCCAGGATCTGCGAGGATAGTTGAATTCGCTACTCACACTGCCCATTCCAGTTTCTTGGTTTTAATTGATTGGTACAAGGCCTAGGAAGCAGAAACAAAGGATAAAAACTAGGTGTGGAGCAAAGATATCCCCGTTAGAACTTAACACCCTCTCACGTATCACAGAAATTATTGCGCATCTAACTTGCGGCAAGCGAGCAGAACAATAACTAATATTGTGAATCTGAGCTTTCATCCTATATATTCCCCTTCAGAATGTCAGGTGAGGATCTCCCTCTGGCTATTGTGAAATTTTAATTGAGATTAAATATAGATGACACCTCATATTAGCGCGAAGAGGACATTCAGTCCATCAACCATTCCATACCATCATCCCTGATCTCATCTCGGCCTCCACTCCACTTCTCTGGTCCTTTTCTCCCGTTACTGATTAAAAATCTATCCCCTCCTTACTTTCCCGTCATCCTCCGCACGCTGGGGTAGCGAACTGCACAGACTCACAACCCTTTCGGAGAATTAATTCCTCCTCATCTCGGTTTTAAATCTGCCCAGTCCTGTTCCCCCCCTAAAACTCTCTCGTTCCAGATTGTCCCCGCTCGAGGAAACATCCTCTCTACGGGTCGACATTGCCAACGCCCTAATTCGCGTCTTACAATCAGACGTACTCTTTCTTCTGAACTCCCAGGCGGAACAGAGCCTGACATCTGCATTCACGCAGGTAGAAATCCACTACGGGGGGACCTGCACTATTCGCGTGCGTTATTTTGCAAATACGCCTCTATTTCATTCCGGAGCAGTTTTCCAAATTTGTTGGTCTCATTGCGCGGCCGAAAAGTTTATTCGTTCACAGATCCCCACGTCTCCTCCTTTCGTTACCCCTCAGATTTTCACGAGAGGCGAGTAGGGAGGATTCTGGACCCACTTCAATTCAGCCGAAAGCTCATTTTCGGCCCCAGAGATTGCTAGTTGAGCGAGTAACAGTCACATCCTTCACCCCACGGCCTGAAGAAATCCAAGAATTTGGAACGCCCTTGATTCTGAGGCTTGGATCGGTCAAGCATAGCCGAGATTTTAACGTCAGACAGCTCAATGTTGTGCTCTTGGCTTGGGAAAGCAAACTACTGAGGCCCTCAACAGCAAGCCCTCCTTTGATGGTGTCGGACGTCGAAGACTCACAGAGTTGAATAACTCTCAAGTCAGTTTCTTGGTTGGAGAAACAGGGAGGGAGGCTGCTCCTTATGTTACAGCACGGAAACTGACCCTTCGGCCCAACTCGTCTATGCCGACGAGACCTCCCAACCTGATCTAGTCCCATTTGCCAGCATTTAACCCAAATCCCTTTTATAACCTTCCGACTCATGCTGTTAAATTTGGGACGGCACAGAAAAGATTTACCAGGATGTTGCCGGGATTGGAAGGTTTGAGCTCTAGGGAGAGGCTGGATAGGCTGGGACTATGTTTTCTGGAGCATCAGAAACCTTATAGAGGTTTATAAAACCATGAGGGGCATGGATAGGGTGAATAGCCAAGGTCTTTCTCCCCCAGAGTCCAAAGCTAGAGGACGTAGGTTGAAGGTGAGAGGTGAAGGATTTAAAAACGGACCCGAGGGGTAAATTTTTCAAGCAGAGGGTGGTGCGTGTATGGAACGAGCTGCCAGAGGAACATTTAAAAGGTGCCTGGATGGATATATGGAAAGGTAGGGGTTGGAGGGATATGGGCCAAATGCTGGCAAATGGGACTAGGTCAGATTGAGATAAGTGGTCGGCATGGACGAGTTGGGACGAAGGGTCTGTTTCCGTGCTGTATGACTCTATCTGGAAAGGATCGACAGACCGGTAGATTTCAAGGAGGATATGTAACTGGAACGCAAACGGAGCATAAAGGCCAGCGGAGAGCGGTTGGGCAGAATGGCCTGTTTCCGTGCTGTCTATCCAATGCGTTCCAATATAACCAGACGCTGTCAGATTTGAGGAAGTGTCGTTGGGCAGCTAACCAATTTTCCTGATCTTCATCCCAAGAAAAGAGCCAAGATCTTCGCTTGAGGAGTTGAGGAGGTCATCAGAGAGAGGAACAAAATAAATTACCTTCAGCATGTCTTTTGGAAAATCCTTGCCGTTGTTCATGCCTTCCAAGTTTGCTATGAAATCTTGACTCGACATACTTTTCCCGAGATTCTGGAATAGCGATCAAAAAGAATTGGGAAGGAGAGGATATAAGCTATGATTTCCAGGTAACATCAAAGGAGGAAGTATAGAAGAGACCCTTCGGCCCACCCTGTCTGTACTGCCAAAAAAACACATTAATGCAACACTGGTCCCACTTTCCCGCACTAGGCCCAAGGCCTTGAATGCTGCGACACATCAAGTGTTCATCCAAGTCCTTTTTAATGGTTGTGACTTAACCCTCCCTGGGTGTGTATTCCAGACTCCCACCGCTACCCTCCGTATGAAAATGTATTCCTCAACTCCCTTCAAAACCTCCGAACTTTCACTTTAAGACTACGACCCCTTGACATTTTATTCACTCGTGGGATGTGGGCGTCGCTGGCCGGGCCCAGCATCTATTGCCCCGTTTTCCCCCCCCCCCCTTGAGAAGGTGGGGGTGAACCGCTGCAGCCCGTGTGGTGTAGGGACCCCCACACAGTGCCCTCAGGGAGGGAGTTCCAGGATTCTGATCCAGCGACACTGAAGGAACGGCCGATATATTTCCAAGTCGGGGACGGTGAGGGGCTCGGAGGGTGAACTTGCAGGGGGTGGTGTACCTGCTGCCCCTTGTCCTTCTGGATGGAAGTGGGTCATGGGTTTGGAAGGTGCTGTCTGAGGGGCCTCGGTGAGATGCTGCAGTGCGTCTTGTAGACGGTACACACTGCTGCGACTGAGCGTCGGTGGTGGGGGGGAGTGGGATGTTTGTGGATGTAGGGCCAATCGAGCGGGGGGCTGCTTTGTCCCTGGATGGTGTCGAGCTTCTCGACTGTTGCTGGAGCTGCCCCCATCCAAAACTCTTGATCCTTCGACTAGAGGACATTTTGTCAATCTCCTTGACACTGGGTGGCTCAGTGGTTAGCGCTGCTGCCTCACGGTGCCAGGGACCTGGGTTCAATTCCACCCTCTGGGTGACTGTCAGTGGGGAGAGTGCACCTTCTCCCCAGTGTCTGTGTGGGTTTGCTCCGGGTGCCCTGGTTTCCTCCCACAGTCGAAAGATGTGCAGGTTAGGGTGGATTGGCCGTGCTAAATTACCCATAGTGCCCAGGGATGTACAGGTTAGGGTGGATTGGCCATGCTAAATTACCCATAGTGCCCAGGGATGTGCAGGTTAGGGTGGATTGGCCGTGCTAAATTACCCATAGTGCCCAGGGATGTGCAGGTTAGGGTGGATTGGCCGTGCTAAATTACCCATAGTGCCCAGGGATGTACAGGTTAGGGTGGATGGGCAGTGCTACATTGTCCTGTAGTGCCCAGGGATGTGCGGGTTAGGGTGGATTGGCCGTACTAAATTACCCATAGTGCCCAGGGATGCGCAGGTTAGGGTGGATTGGCCGTGCTAAATTACCCATAGTGCCCAGGGATGTACAGGTTAGGGTGGGTTGGCAGTGCTACATTGTCCTGTAGTGCCCAGGGATGTGCGGGTTAGGGTGGATTGGCCGTACTAAATTACCCATAGTGCCCAGGGATGTGCAGGTTAGGGTGGATTGGCCGTGCTAAATTACCCATAGTGCCCAGGGATGTGCAGGTTAGGGTGGATTGGCTGTGCTAAATTACCCATAGTGCCCAGGGACGTGCAGGTTAGGGTGGATTGGCTGTGCTAAATTACCCATAGTGCCCAGGGATGTACAGGTTAGGGTGGATTGGCCGTGCTAAATTACCCATAGTGCCCAGGGATGTGCAGGTTAGGGTGGATTGGCCGTGCTAAATTACCCATAGTGCCCAGGGATGTACAGGTTAGGGTGGGTTAGCCGTGGGGAATGCAGGGCTACAGGGATAGGGCAGGACGCTCTCCACAGGGTCATTGTGGACTCGCGGGGCCGAACGTCCCGCTCCCCACTCCGTAGGGACGGTGCTAAAGGTCACGAGGAGACAGAATGGTCGAGTGGGTGGGTTGTGGTCCGAGGGGAGCGTGAGCAGATACATTTTGGTTAGATCACTGAGGATGGAGGTTGTGAAACGCAGCGTGCAATTCTAAACGCTGTGCAGGAGCGGTGGGTACTAAAAACCCGTTCATAAGGGCTTTTCACACTCAAGTGAGCTAAGGAAGCACTCGCCTTCCTTTCTGTACAGTCAGCATTCCAACGAGCCATTAAACGCCAGACTTGACCACAACATCTGACCATTGGCACCCCACTTGGGTGATGAGTATAGAGACCCCGGCCCGACTTTTCTTTGGGTCACGGTGCATCCGGGGATGGGCCTCACTTACTTTCCTGCGGCGCGTGCTCCTAAGATAATTGCCAGAAGTGTCCTCCGTACAATCTCCAGACCTACCTGCCCATGAAGATCTGTGTTTAAAAGCATCAGGGCACAAGTGATGGTGTGGACCGCATCTGCAAGAAAAGGGAGGGAAGAGATTTGCCGCCGGTGTTTAAAATAAGGCCACTCGGCCCATCTTGTCAAAAGCAAACCCACTCTCCCGCACCCCCCCCACCCCCCCACAACTCAGTGGCGTTGTTCCCAAGAGGATCGGAGTACAGGAGCAGGGATGTCTCTCTGCAATTGGACAGGGAGAGACCGCACCCTGGAGTATTGTGTGTGTGGGATGTTTGGGGGTCTCCTTATCTGAGGGGAGGGGGTTCTGGCGATGGACGGAGCGCAGTGAAGCGTTTCCCAGTCTGAGTCCTGGGACTGACGGATGAAGGGAGACCGGATTGGGTTAGGATTGTATTCACCAGCGTTTAGCAGAGCGAGGGGCTGGGGGTCTTATCGAATTCCAACAGGGACTAGACAGGCTAAAGGATGTTCCTGATGACTGGGGTAGGGGGAATCTAGAACGATGGGGGGGGTCACAATCTAAGGATACAGGGTTGGACTGAGTTGAGGAGAAATGTCTTCATCCAGAGAGTTGTGGGGGGGGGGATCCTGTGGAATTCTCTGTCACAGAAAGCGGTCAGAATGTTTTCAGGAAGGAGTTGGATATAGGTCTCGGGGCTAAAGGGATCGAAGAGTGAAAGTGGCGGAGGGGAGGAGTGGGGGAGAACAGGGGGGCTTTTCAGCTCACGATCAGATTGAATGGGGCGGGGAGGGACGCACGCTCGAGGGGACCGTCTCCCTCCTGCTATTTCCCGACTTTTCTACGAACGGGGAAAGGGGGCTTTCGTCACGCGGGTCCTCGAAAATGAAAACAGAGTCTTAAAAGGAAACGAGAAGTTCCCGCCGGCCCACCCTAGCTCACCTCTGTCGTCGAAGAGATCGGGGTTGCACTGCTGAAAGCGGCCAGAGAAATGATTTAGCACTCGCTCCCGCTCCTGCGTCTCTCCGGTCAGCACAAAAGCCATCAGGAACATCCTGCGGGAATAAGACATCAGCATCGTGGAAACCTTTCTGCGTGCGTTCAGGTTCTCCGCCCTAGAACCCGAGCAAAAAAACAACCTTACCTCAGCGCTTGATCGAGAGACATCTCACTGAAGTCGAAGAGTTGCAGGTATTCCTCAGCCACCGTTTGACTGAAGTCATTGCTAAAATCGATGGAAGAAGAGAGAAAGAAAGAAAGAGAAGCCCACTGTCAAATCTTGCTTAATGTCCTGTAATGACATTGCAGTGTTGTAACCCAGAGCAATTTGACAATTGCCGGTAGAGAAATGGTTCCCCCCGCACCTTCACTCCCAACTTATTTAAGGAAAGATATCATTTCGTCAGTGGCAGCTCGGAGAAGGTTCACTGGGATGATCCCCGGGGACGGAGGGATTGTCTGATGGGAAAAGGCTAAAAAGGTCGGGACTCTGACTCACTGGAGTTTAGGAGAATGAGAGGCGATCCCATTGGAACATGGTCAACGCTGAGAGGGAGTTCCCCCTCATGGGAGAGTCTAGGATCAGAGGGCACAGCCTCAGAGTAAAGGGGGCACCAACTGAAGACTGAGAGAGGGAGGAATTTCTTCTCTCGGGAGGGTTGGGAGTCTTTGGGACGGAGAGCTGTGTGGGTTGAGGTCGGGGGGGGGCGCAGAGGCCTTGTGTCGACTTGGAGGGGAAAGGGGAGTAAAATTGTAACAGAAATCGCGCAACTAGGCCTCGACGTTTGAAATTTTCGCAGCCTCAGATCGGGAACACGGTCGATCCTCTGAGCCCAGGGACCGGGCCCAGTTGATCAGCCGGGATAACAACATCCTCTAGCATTTGCGCAGCACCTCGGGCGTCAGGAAGGCCTCCAAAGGCACCTCGTGGGTGGGGTGGGTGTGGGGGTTGGGGGTGGTGGGGGAGGGGAAAGCGGGAGGTTGCCGCCATCTCTGACACAGGAAGCGGCCATCCCAGCCACGTTGGGAGGAGAACCAGATTTGTGGGCTTGGTGGGGGGGAAGACGGAGAGAGGGGGGAGCGGCAGAACGGAGCCCGGTGTTGGGGGAGTGGGAGCGCCATAGCGACCGGGGGTGGGGACGCGTGGAGGGGTTAGAGTAGTCAATAACGGGGATGGGGGAGGGGTGGTGTCATTTAGAAGTGACGGCAGGAGGTTTTGAGGAGATCTAAGGAAAATAATTCCAGAGGGAGGAGGCGATGAGGAATGAAGTGCCCGGGAGGGGTAATCAAGACGAGAAACCTCACAATTTTGGCGTGCGGGAGGGCAAAATGGCTGCTTCTTGGTTCCGCCAACCTGCTTAACGTTATCATTTTCCTCTCCTCCACCGCCCCGCTCCCCCACCCCACAGTCAGAAGCCAAACCATGGACCAACTTCTTTTCCAAGTAGGGTGCGACCTCAGTCCTTTTGAATCCATCCAGATGGTACAGCCTCGACGCTAAACGTTTCGCCACCTCCCGGTCGGGCCTGGCGCCATTCGCCAGCAAAGCTTTCAGGTTGGCCGTTTCCACAGCGACGTCGGCCTCTCCCCGACTCTCCAGCTCGATGTCCATCTCAACCAGGTCACTGCGTTCACACAAAACAGGAAGAACAGCCCAAGGTCAGGGCGCAGCAGAGAGACGCCAACATTCCCACCGTTCAAACGGTTACCCCAAAACACTGTCCTTCTCAATCCCTGAGGCCTAGTGACCCCCGTGAGCTAAACCACCTCCAGTCACACCTCAGTCTCCCACTCTCTGTGTCCCCCTCCCTGTCTCCCCATCTCCCACCCTCTGTTGCTCTCTCTCCCCCTCTCTCTCCCTGTCTCCCTCTCAGTTTCCCTCTCTCTGTCTCTCTCTCTCTACCCCCTCAACCCCGCCACTTCTCTCCCCCTCTCTCTCTCTCTCTTTCTTAGTCTCCCTCTTCCACCCTTTCCCTCTCTCTCTCTCTGTCTCCCTCGTCCCTTCTCTCTCTCTCTCCACCCTCTCTCTTTCTCTTCATCCCTCTCCCTCCCCCCTCACTCCGATCTCTCTCCCCCCATCTCTCTCCTCTCTCTCACACACACACCGTCTCACTCCCTCTCTTTCCACCCCCCGTCTCTCCACCCCAATCTCTCCTCCACTCTCCCCTCCACTCTCTCTCACCCTCACTCTCTCTCTTTCCCCCCCTCTCCCTGTCTCATTCTTTCTCTGTCTACCCCTTCTCTCTCTCCCTCTCTCACCTCCCCCCTCTCTCTCTCTCCCCACCTCTCTTTCTCCCCCACTCCTCTTTCTCTCTCTCTCTCTACCCCACTCTCTCGCCCCCATCTCCCTCTCTCCTCCCCAACTCCCTCTCCCCCACCATCTCTCTCTACCCCCCCATCTCCCTCTCTCCCCGCCATCTCTCTCTCCCCCCATCTCCCTCTCTCACTATCTCTACTCCCCCTCACTCCCCCACCTCTCTCACTTTCTCTACACCCCCCCCGCTCTCCCTTTCTCTGCCCCTCTCTCTCTCTCTGCCCCCTCTCCATCTCTCTCTCTCCCCCCCTCTCTTTCTCTCTCTCTCTCTCCCCCCACCTCTCTCCCCCTCACCCCCACTCCCTCTCTCTCTCTCAATGACAGAGTCAGACTCTAATTCAGTTGCTGATTTTACCATTAGCTGTGCCGGAAACTCTCTCTGATGCCCGTCACCGTTCTGAGAGGAGATCCCAAAAGGTTCAGAATGCCAGGCCCAGCTAATCGACCCCCTTTCTGAGTTATTAGGCAGCACCACTTCACTCTTTAGCACCTCAAACCCATATAGCCCCACTGCTGGGCTCTCTCTACTATCTCCTTCCTCTAGCTATAACTGTCTTAAAGGGCTGCAAAGCTTTCGAGCGACTCAAAAAGTGGGTGGCGGGGGGTGCTAATACCGGCTGAATCTTAGCTCACGGTGTGTTGTCTGTCTGCGGCTGTTTCCCAACTGTTGAAGGTGAACTTTGTTTCGAAGGGGAGGGTCTGTGTTTTACTCAGGCAGTGCCAGCTCATGCCAAGTTTGCCCTCGTGAACTGGGTGAGTTGGGGGTTGGCAGGGGTGTGGGGGAAAAGCTAGTTGGTACAGTTCACATGCCCAATCAACAATGGGGTTGGGGGGGGTGGTTGGGGAAGAGGTTGGCACACCTGCCCCCTGAAAACGTGGCAGCGTTCGGTTCCTGCCAGCTAGGGGTGCCCAAGAGATGCAGGAATACCCCCCTGCCAACGGTCACCATCCGAATCACCGACGGCAAGGAGCTGGGAAGGATGTGAAACCACAGGGCACAAGATAGCAGTGTTCGCTGGTATTACGCGGGGTGTGGCAAATAGACAGGGACCATTCCCCCCGCCAGTATTTCCCTCCCTTAAATCCACCCTCTAGGGATGGAGTATAAACGTAGGGAAGGGTTGCTCCAACTGGACGAGGCATTAGTGAGACCGCACCGGGAGCGTTGGGTAGAGTTTCGGTCCCCTTACCCGAGGGGAGTTGTAGTTACGTTGGAGCCATTTCAGAGCAGGTTCGCTCGAATGATTCCAGAGACGAGGGGGGTGTTTGTCTTATGCAGAGAGAATGAGCAGGATTAGGCCCCGTACTCTCTGGGAGGTCAGAGGAACGAGAGGAAATCTAATTAGATTACAATAAGATTACAAAGGGAGCTTGATCAATTGGGTCAATGGGCTGAGAAATGGCAGGCGGAGTTCAATCTGGATAAATGTGAGGTGTTGCATTTCGGTAAAACAGGCAAGGGGAGGGTTTGTGCAATTAACGTTGGGGCCTTGGGCAGTGCTGTAGAACAGAGGGACCTAGGGGTTCAGGTACATAATCCTTTGAAGTTTGTGTCACATGTAGACAGGGGGGTTAAGAAGGCGTTTAGCTCGCTTGCCTTCATCACTCAGACCTTTGAGTGTAGGAGTTGGGGACGTCATGTTGAGGTCGTACGGGACGTTGGTGAGGCCTCTTCTGGAGCACTGTGTCCAGTTCTGGTCTCCCTGTTATAGGAAGGATGTTATAAAGCTGGAGAGGATTTGGAAGAGATTTACCGGGATGTTGCCGGGAATGGAAGGGTTGAGTTATAAATAGACGTGTGTAGGAGGTTACAAGGTGTGGGGCTGGATGAACACAGCAGGCCAAGCAGCATCATAGGAGCAGGAAAACTTGATGTTTCGGGCCTAGACCCTTCATCAGAAATGATGTGTAGAAATGTGTAGGAGGTTGAGGGGTGACCTTATAGAAGTTCATAAAATAATGAGAAGTGTAGATAGAGTTAATAGTAGTTTTTTCCTTAGGGTGGGGGATTATAAGACTAGGGGACATATTTTTTAAGGTGAGAGATTTAAAATAGACATGAGGGGCAATTTTCTTACAGAGAGGGTGGTTTGTGTGTGGAATGAACTTCCAGAGGAAGTGGTGGATGTGGGTACAGTTACAACGTATAAAAGACATTTGGATAAATACATGAATAGGAAAGGTTTGGAGGGATACGGGCCAGGAGCAGGCAGGTGGGACTAGTTGAGTTTGGGATTATGGTCGGCACGGACTGGTTGGGCCGAAGGGCCTGTTTGTGGCTCTAAAGGAGATTGAGCAAGTAGACATATAGGGAATGTTTCCTCACGAGGGGATTTAGGATAAACGGGTTGGGCACATTTGAAACAGGAATGAGGAGAAATTACTTCTCGAGGATAATTCACTGCCCCAGAGCGCAGCGGATCCTGGGACACTGAGTAAATTTAAGGGGGAGACAAGGCTTTTAATCAGTCACGGGTTAAAGGGAGTGGACAGGAAAGTGTCCGAGGTGAGAACAGCCGTGGTAGTGTTGCACGGCGGAGCCAGCTCGGGGGGCTGAATGGCCAACTCCCACTCTATCCCCCTTCATCCTCACGGATCTCTCTCCCCTCCCCTCAAACACATCAACACGGTTCACTTCTGTGAAAGCGAGCTCCGCATTCTCCCTGCTCCCCGGAGACCGAAGAATCCTCAGAATTTCCGAACGGATTTCCTGTGCGCTTATGTTCTGTGAAACGGCCATTAGTTAGACTCTCGCCCGCGAGAGGAAAGAGTCTCTGCACATTCCCTCCATCAAAACCTTTCAGAACTTTGAAGGTGTCTATTATGTGACCCTTCGGCCTCCTTCATTTTATTCCTGGGCTGTTTTTCTTTTATGTTTTAATTCCTTTGTGGGATGTGGGCGTCATTGGCCGGGCCCAGCATTTATTGCCCTGTTTGCCCCCTGTTGTCCCCCCCCTTGAGAAGGTGGGGGTGAGCTGCCTTCTTGAACCGCTGCAGGCCTCCTGCTGTGGGTTGACCCCCATTGGGGGTTGGAGGAATTCCAGGATTTTGACTCTGAAGGAACAGCCGATATATTTCCAAGTCGGGGACGGTGAGGAGCTCGGAGGGTGAACTTGCAGGGGGTGGTGTTCCCATGTACCTGCTGCCCCTTGTCCTTCTGGATGGAAGTGGGTCGTGGGTTTGGAAGGTGCTGTCTGAGGGGCCTCGGTGAGTTGCTGCAGCGCATCTTGTAGACAGTACACACTGCTGTGACTGAGCGTCGGTGGTGGGGGGGGAGTGGGATGTTTGTGGATGTGGGGCCAGTCGAGCGGGGGGCTGCTTTATCCCTGGATGGTGTCGAGCTTCTCGAGTGTTGTTGGAGCTGCCCCCATCCGGGGCAAGTGGGGAGTATTCCATCGCACTCCTGACTTGTGCCTTGTCGATGGTGGGACAGGCTTTGGGGGGGGAGGGGGGAGTCAGGAGGGGAGTTACTCGCTGCAGGATTCCCAGCCTCTGACCTGCTCTTGTAGCCGCTGTGTTTATGTGGGACTCGTCCTGTTCAGTTTGTGGTCAATGGTAACCCCCAGGATGTTGATAGTGAGGGGGGGGTATCAGTGATGGTAAGACCATTCAATGTTAAGGGGGCGGTGGTTAGATTCTCTCTTATTGGTGATGGGCACAGCCTGGCATTTGTGTGGCGCCAATGTCACTTGCCACTTGTCAGCCAGAACCTGGATGTTGTCCAGATCTTGTGACATTTGAACACGGACTGTTTCAGTATCTGAGGAGTCGCGAATGGAGCTGAACATTGTGTGAACATCAGCGAACATCCCCCACCTCTGACCATATGATGGAGGGACGGTCAGTGATGAAGCAGCCTGTTCAGCTGGGGGCTAGCAGAAAGGATACGGAAATCAGGGCTGGACAGTGGGATACAGAAGGAACGGCATCGGCAGAGAAGCAACGGAAGATTGCTGCTGTCTTTGAACTGTAGGGGGTTGTTCGAAGCTCACTGAGCCAAGACATTAACCACACAAATGCCAGGCTCTGACCATCCAACGAGAGAGAATCTAACCATCACCCCTTGGCATTCAATGGTGTCCCCATTACTGATCCCCCTCCCCACTATCAGCAAACTGAACAGGACCAGCCCCACATAAACACAGTGGCTACAGGGGCAGGTCACAGGCACAACTACACACAGACAGACTCTCACACACACACACACACGCATACACACACACACACACGCATACACACAGTCTCTCTCAGACACACACACAGTCTCACACACACACACACACACGCATACACACAGTCTCTCTCAGACACACACACAGACTCACACACACACACGCATACACAGTCTCTCTCAGACACACACACAGACTCACACACACACACACACACACGCATACACACAGTCTCTCTCAGACACACACACACACACACAGACACACACACACACAGTGTCACAGAGACACACACACACGACAGTCCCAAGGAATAGTATGAGTACCGCGGATGCTGGAGAGATTAAAACAGAAAGCGCTGGGGAAACTGCCACAGAGAGAGAAACAGAGTCCGACAAAACTTCTTTGTCGAAGATCGCTCCTATTGACCTTAAGACCGTACGACATAGGAGCAGAATTAGGGCATTTGGCCCATCGAGGCTGCTCTCCCATTCCATCATGGCTGACATAGTTCTCAACACCACTCTCCTGCCCTTTCCCCGTATGCCTTGACTCTCCCCTCACTCCTCATGACCCTCTCTATCTCTGTCTTAAAGACACTCTATGACTTGGCCCCCACAGCCCTCTGCAGTAATGTGTTCCACAGAGTCACCTCCCTCTGGCTGAAGAAATTCCTCCTCATCTCGGTTCTAAAGGGCCGTCCCTTCACCCTGAGGCTGTGCCCTCAGGTCCTAGTCTCTCCTACTGAGTGGAAACATCTTCTCCCCGTCCACTCTATCCAGGCAGCTCAGTATTCTATGCATTTGAATGAAATTGGACTCCAAATATGAACTCAGTTTCTCTCTCTCTCTTCCCGAAGAGTTTCTCCAAGCGCTGTCCGGCCCAGAGATTCCTTACTTTTCAGTGAGGATTCCTTCGGTTTCTTCCTTTTCGTCCTCTTCCGCTTCCTCTCGGCGTGATCCACCCGATTCCCGGTCTTCCTCCTCGTCGTCCGAGGCGACTACTTCCACATTCCCTGCTGTCATGCCCACCACCGGATCCATTGAGTTCAGAGTCAGGCCTGGATCCCCGCCTGCGGCCCAGTCCTCCCCGTCAGCAGTAAAGGAGTCAGGTCTCGCGCACTCTGAATCCCAGCCCTGGATCGAATCTCGAGGCTCGAGGGAGGAGTGTTGTGTAGGCCGATCCCCGAGGATTTCGCTCACCAAAGGGTCCCGGGCATCAGGGGTTGATGTCGCCTCAGACACCAGAGTAGCGTAAGCGCCTTTGAGAAACACAGAGGGAATTATTTGAGGCCGGTGCAGAGAGAGGCAACTGCATTGAAATGATGAAGGAAAAACCGGGGCGGGGGGCTGGGGGGGAGGTGGGGGTTGGGTTTGCGGTGGAGGGGGTGTTGGGATGCGGATGTTGGTTGGGAGGGTGAGTCTGACACCTACCTGCTTCTTGACTACCAGAGGCCAAAGGCTCCTCACTTCCGCTAGGCCTCTGCAGCTCACTGGAGGTCAGCTGGCCTCCAAAGGGGAAACAGAGGGGAACCTGCAGGAAGAGAAACGAAAGGTCAGTTCAGAAAATCTTTAACGGCCACTTCATATTCCTCCCCTAGACATATTTCTTTTACTACACACGCTCTTATTACTCCCTTCCCTTGATTAGGGCTGCCCGGGGTATCCTAGCTAGCGCAAAATGGCCGCCTGTGGCCTTTAGTTGACATAAAAATGGCTGAAGCGGATTGTTCCACAGGAGCTGGCAGAGTTGAGGCCTTCGTACTGGCGGCAACCGGAGAAAATAATAAAGTGTCTCATACATTTTTTTAAAAAATCACACAATGGGATCTTCTTAAAAGAAAAAGCAAGAAATATTATGCTGCGCTCACACAGATTTTGGATAAGAGAAACCCTTTGGGAAACACAGATACAAACCCCTCTCCCCAAGCTAATTCGACGTTTGCTGTTTAATACGGGATAGAAGAGGAAAGAGTTGTGAAATAGGTTCACAGGGGCCTGTCACCAAGTCACCCCTTATTCACTCACGTGGAGAGTCCTTGACACTGACACAGCTCCTTTAGAGCCAGCTCTCAGACTGAACAAGATGTCTGATCCATCAGCCAGGGCTCCCTGATTGGACCAGGTTAACAGCCCCAATCTGAGAACTCAGATTCTATGAGGTCATGACATTCAATGGCGTTAAGAGTCACCGAATCCCCCCCTCCTCCCAACTATCAGCATCCTGGGGGTTACCGTCTCCAACAGGAGAGAATCTAACCATCGCCCCCTTGACGTTCAATGGTGTTGCCATCACTGAAACCCCCCTCACTATCAACATCCTGGGGGTTACCATTGACCACAAACTGAACAGGACCAGCCCCACATAAACACAGCGGCTACAAGAACAGGTCAGAGGCTGGGAATCCTGCAGCGAGTAACTCCCCTCCTGACTTCCCCCCCTGAAGCCTGTCCCACCATCGACAAGGCACAAGTCAGGAGTGTGATGGGATACTCCCCACTTGCCCCGGATGGCGGCAGCTCCAACAACACTCGAGAAGCTCGACACCATCCAGGGACAAAGCGGCCCCCCGCTCGATTGGCCCCACATCCACAAACATCCCACCCCCCCCACCACCGACGCTCAGTCGCAGCAGTGTGTACCGTCTACAAGACGCACTGCCCCAACTCACCGAGGCCCCTCAGACAGCACCTTCCAAACCCACGACCCACTTCCATCCAGAAGGACAAGGGGCAGCAGCTACATGGGAATACACCCCGCCGGCACGGCCGCCGCCCCCCCCGAGACCCTCACCGTCCCTGACTTGGAAATATATCGGCCGTTCCTTCAGCGTCGCTGGGTCAGAATCCTGGAGCTCCCTCCCTGAGGGCACCGTGTGGAGTTGGCACTTGGCTTGGAATTGGTGGATGGCTGCACACACGAGCCAACCTTCCATCCATTGACTCCGTCTACACTTCCCGCTGCCTCGGGAAAGGCAGCCAACATCAAAGACCCCTCCCAGCCCCATTTATAATCTCTTCCAAACTCTTCCATCGGGCAGAACACACAAAAGCTTAAACGTGCCGACAGGCTCAAGGTCAGCCTCTTCCCTGGTGATATCAGACTTCCGAACGGACCACTCAAGTTTTAAGTTTCATGGTGATCTTGCAGCTGTAAAATGGCATTCCTCGCTCTGATCTATCGCCCGAACGTATGGACTGATCTGTCTGTGCTGGTGGCAAAAACACAAATTCTCACCGTACCAGGGACAACAAGGTGTAGAGCTGGATGCACACAGCAGGCCAAGCAGCATCAGAGGAGCAGGAAAGCTTGACATTTCGGGCCCTTCTCACTGTACCCGAGGGTCGCATGACAGATCGAGTATCAGAAAAGGATGCACAGACTGGGGATCTTGCCTCTAGATAAATGAAGGCTGAAGCGGGTAAGCCCATAGAGATGTTTGAAAATTCCCAACGGCTTTTGATGGAGTGGGTACAGAACAAATGGGGGGGGGAGCAAGCTGAACCAGAGGCTGGAAACGTCAGACAGTCCCCCAAGAAATCCATTGGAAATTGTACTTTTTACCCATCCACACAGACAGCAGGGCCGGAATGTGAAGGATGGGATTAGTCAGACCGTACGTAGGAACGCGCAAGTTTAAGAGCCACGTTAGGCCTTCAAGTAGTGCCCCACCGTTCAGTAAAATGACTGCAATCTCAAAATACCATTTCTGCTGACTTCTGATAACCATTCGCTGCCCTCCCTTTGTTTAACAATAATCAATGACCCCCCACCGCTTTTTCAGGGAGAGACTTCCGAGAGGAAAAGTCTGAGAAATGTAGAGATCTACGGCACAGGAATAGGCCCATCGGGTCTGTGCCAGTCAGAACCAACAACCTCCCTGTTCTAATCCCCGTCTCCCAGCACTTGGCCAAGTGCCTTGGCATATGGCGAGTACGCAACTGAACCCTTCCTCACTGTACCCTGTACAGGCCATTGGTCAGGCCCCTTTTACAATGCTGCCTTCATTTCTGGTCTCCCTGCTACAGGAAGGATGCTGTGAAACTTGAAAGGGTTCGGTAAAGATTCACAAGATGTTGGAGGGTTTGAGCCATAGGGAGAGGTTGAACAGGCTGGGACTATTCTCCCTGGAGCATCGGAGGCTGAGGGGATGACCTTATAGAGGTTTATAAAACCCTGAGGGGCATGGATAGGGTGGATAGCCAAGGTCTTTTCCCCAGGCTAGGGGAGTCCAAAACTAGAGGGGCATAGGTTTAAGGTGAGAGGGGGAAAGATTTAAAAGGGACCTGAGGGGCAACTTTTTCACGCAGAGGGTGGTGTGTGTATGGAATGAGCCGCCAGAGGAAGTGGTGGAGGCTGGTACAATGACAACATTTAAAGGGCATCGGGATGGGTACGTGGATAGGAAGGGTTTAGAGGGATATGGGCCAAATGCTGGCAAATGAAATTGGTCGGTTTAGAGGAGTTGGACTGAAGAGTCATTTTGTGTGCTGTATATCTCTATGACTTTACCCGAACCCACCCTGTCTATATCCCTCATCATCCTTCCATTTCAACCTAATACCCTGTTCCAAACACTGCTGGATTCAGTCCTAGCCCTGTCCAAACCCTTCCTCATAACACAACGGTCTCATTCCAGTTATTAGACTGATAGACCGTGTATGAGCTGTCTCTATGTCCTTCCTTAGACAGGAGACCCATACTGTACACAGTACTCCAGATGTGATCCCAATAACACATTCTTCAGCTTGATCACAACCTCCTCCTTTTCATTTTCAATTTCTCACAGAATAAAGGACAGCATTCCCCTAATTACCCCACCTTGAGAAGGTGGGGGTGAGCCGCTGCAATCTGTGTAGTGTAGGGACCCCCATACAGTGCCCTCAGGGAGGGAGTTCCAGGATTCTAACCCAGCGACACTGAATATATTTCCAAGTCGGGGACGGTGAGGGGCTCGGAGGGTGAACTTGTACACAAAACACAGAAACCTTGCACACAGGGACAGCAGGGAATCAGGAACGGCCAATGGCATGTTGGCCCTTATTCCAAGGGGTTTGGAGTACAAGAGTAGGGAATTCTTACTGCAACTGGACAAGGTGCTGGGGGGTTGGGGGGAACCACATCTAGAGAACTGTGAGCAGATTTGGTTCCCCCTGTATTTAAGGAAAGATATCATTTCATTGGAGGCAGCTCGGAGAAGGTTCACTGGGATGATCCCCGGGGATGGAGGGATTGTCTGATGGGAAAAGGCTAAGCAGGTCAGGACTCTGACTCACTGGAGTTTAGGAGAATGAGAGGCAATCCCATTGAAACATATTGACAGGGTCAATGCTGAGAGGGAGTTCCCCCTCATGGGAGAGTCTAGGACCAGAGGGCACAGCCTCAGAGTAAAGGGGGCACCAACTGAAGACTGAGATGGGGAGGAATTTCTTCTCTCGGTGGGGGTGGGAGTCTTTGGGATCCTCGCCACAGATGTGTGGGTGGGGGGCAGAGTCCTTGTGTATATTTAAGGCTGAGATCGATAGGTTCTTGATCAGTCGGGGAGTCACGGGGGGAGAAGGGGGCAGGAAAGCGGACGGGAGGAATGTGGGATCACTTCATTGGGTCACGTACCAGTCAACTGAGCTAGTCGACCTCCAGCGACCGTGAACATTGATGTCACACCTATAATGTAATCCCAAAGCTGTTTACAAGGGAGGGGTGGGGATGGTGGAAAATGGAGTTTGACGCTGGACAAAATTGGAGGCGTTCGGTCAAACGGACAAAACGCTCAGTAGAAGAGTAAGGTTTTGAGGAGCACCTTGGGAGCCATAGGGACGAGGAGATTTTTAGGAGAGTCTATCTGAGCTTAGGCCTCGGGTCTATCTTGTCACACACCCGCCAACCATTTCTAATTGCGGGTGAAGAACAGACCAGAACGGAGAGGCTTGGGGGCTGGACAAAACTGGGAGGGACATGGGAAGAGGAGAGGGAGACATTTGTAAATGGGAGGGGGCAGGATTTTAAAACAAAGCTGCTGCTTCCTTGGGCATAGATGGACGTAGATTGGGTGACAGAAAAATACGACAAACCCAAAGCGCAGAATGGGAGAGACCAAACCGTGGACCTTTATAGACTGGAAAACGCCCTGAGAACTGCACTGAAGAGAAAGAGATTCGATACTCAATAATCTTATCCATCCCAGCAAAGGGGTCAGTCTGCTACGGACAGTGATGAATCAAACATAATTTAATGCCTTTAAGACCCCAATCGCTTCCGAGTTGGTCAAAAACGACCGGCTAACTATTCGAATCCCATTTCCCAGCCTCGCCATCGCAATTGCCATCTAATCACCCCCTTCGTCGAGGTTAGGACTCAAGGGATGGGGAGTTTTAGGCCGTCTCATTCATTTTCATATTCTCTCCTCCCAACTCCCCTCCCCGGCCCGGCAACCGCTCCCCTCGTTTGGTTTCATTCACACAGGAGCGAGGAGCTATGCAGTAGGGAAACAGACCCTTCGGCCCAACTCGCCCATGCTGACCAGATTAATCTAAGTCCATTTGCCAGCATTTGACCCGTATCCCTCTAAACCCTTCCTAATCATGTACCCATCCAGATGTCTTTTAAATGTCATTGTACCAGCCTCCAACCACTTCCTCTGGCGGCTCGTTCCACACACGCACCACCCTCTGTGTGAAAAAGCTGCCCCTCAGGTCCCTTTTAAATCTTTCCCCTCTCACCTTAAACCTATGCCCTCGGGTTTTGGACTCCCCTACCCTGGGGAATAGACCTGGACTGTTCACCCTACTCATGCCCCTCATGATTCTATAAACCTTCTTCATCGCCCTGTCCACCTGCAACTCCACTTTCAAGGAGCTATGTACCTGCCCCCCCAAGGTCTCTCTGTTCAGCGACACTCCCCAGGACCTTACCATTAAGTGTGTAAGTCCTGCCCTGATGTATCTTTCCCAAAATGCAGCCCCTCACATTTACCTAAATTAGAAACTGCGTCCATCTTGAAGTCAGCAGAGTTACGTTGAGAGACACTGACATACTCTGCAAAGTCAATGAGCTGCAAGTAACCAGGAAGTTAGCTGCTGTTTCCTGTGCTCAGTCCCCCACACACACACTCTCTCTCTTTCTCACACACACACACAGACACAGACAGATACTCTCTCTCTCACACACACTCATTCACAGACACACTCACTCTCTCACACACACACTCACAGTCTCTCTCTCTCACACACACACACAGTCTCTCTCTCTCTCTCACACAGACACACACACAGCCTCACACACACACACACACACACACACAGCCTCACACACTCACAGTCTCTCTCTCTCACACACACACAGTCTCTCTCTCTCTCACAC
>JAHRHZ010000122.1:1149211-1161206 GCA_024137785.1 Ginglymostoma cirratum | reverse complement strand
GTCTCTCTCACACACAGTCTCTCTCTCTCACACACAGTCTCTCTCTCACACACACATACAGTCTCTCTCACAGACACACACACACAGAGTCTCTCTCTCACACACACACAGTCTCTCTCTCTCTCACACAGACACACACACACAGCCTCACACACACACACACACACACACACACACAGCCTCACACACACACAGAGTCTCTCTCACACACAGTCTCTCTCTCTCACACACAGTCTCTCTCTCTCACACACACACACACAGAGTCTCTCACACACACAGTCTCTCTCTCTCTCTCACATACACACACACACACAGTCTCTCACACACACACACACAAACGCATGCGCGCACGCGCGCGCACACACACACAGACACACACACAGACAAACACACAGACACACATGCACGCACGCACGCGCACACACACACACACACACACGAGGGTGTGCCCTCAAACTTGTCATAACGCCACTTTTTGAGAGAGCTGGGCTTTGCAGCTAAACAGCGGCAATTTCAGACCATCTTCCTTCTCTATCAGATCTGGAGACCCCTTGACGCCGTCTCTTTTAATGGGTGACCCAGTGAATTTGCCACTGGTTTCACAACCTCTGGTCGTTGGCCACACATCCAGCTCAGAGACGGAGAAGATACACCACTGTTTGGGGTATGACTGCCCCTTCCCCCTGATTAAACAATGCCAACTGTTCGGTGCCAAGGGCCAGCAATGTTGTGCTGTCAAACAGTGCACCTTACAAACAGGATGAGTTCAAACACAACAAGATCTGGGCAATTTCCAGGCTTCCAGCATAGTACAGTACAGCACAGGAACAGGCCCTTCGGCCCACAATGTTGTGCCAGACATGACACCAAATTACACGAATCCCTTCTGCCTGCCCTTGGTCCATATCCCTCCATTCCTCGCTTATCCATGTGTTTATCTAAAAGCCCCTTAAATGCTCCTATTGTATCTGCCTCCACCACCACCCCTGGCAGCACATTCCAGACTCCTACCACTCTCTGTGTGAAAAAACCCTCACATCTCCTTTGAACTTTCCCCCTCTCACCTTAAATGCATGCCCTCCAGTATCAGACATTTCAACTCTGATGAAAAAGATTCTGACCGTCAACCCTATCTATGCCTCACATAATTTTATAGACTTCTATCAAGTCTCCCCTCAGCCTCCCCTGCTCCAGAGGAAACAACCTGAGTTGTTCTAGCCTCTCCTTTATAGCTCTTGCCCTCTAATCCAGGCGGCATCCTGGTAAACCTCTTCTGCACCCTCTCCAAAGCCCCCACATCCTTCCTGTCATGCGGCGACCAGAACTGAACACAAGACACTAAGTGCGGCCGAACCAAAGTTTTATGAAGCTCCAACATGACTTCCTAAATCTCGTACACAATTCCCTGACCAATAAAGGCAAGGCACTTTCTTTACCACCCTATCAAATCGGATGGCCAGGCCTCGGGCTCACAACTGGCAAATAACAATCGGTGCCAACACATATGCCAGGCAGTGACCATCTCCAACGAGAGAGAATCTAACCATCACACCCCTTGACATTCAATGGTGTTCCCATCACTGAATCCTCCCACTATCAACATCCTGGGGGCTACCAATGACCACAAACTGAACAGGACTAGCCCCATATAAATTAGGGACGGGCAATAAATGCTGGACCCATCCAGTAACACCCATATTCCAGGAAGACCGCAATCAGACTTCCTCTCCTTTCTTGCCAGCTCCTAAGGGTGTAGGCCTAATCCTGCTCAAACTCTCTGCATAAGACAAACCCCCCTCGTCTCTGGAATCAGTCAAGCGAACCTCCTCTGAAATGCCTCCAATGTAACTACAACTCCCCTCGAGTAAGGGGACCGAAACTCTACCCAATGCTCCTGGTGCGGTCTCGCTAATGCCTCGACCAGTTGGAGCAACCCTTCCCTTCCGCGTGCCGTGTGTTTTAACCCACACTGCCTGGCCCTCCGTCATCAGCAAGGGAGCCAACTCCTGGATGAGCGCAGGACGGCAGAGCCGAGATTCTGACAATAAGCTGGACGCAAAATCCTGCATTTGCTGCTGCGGGTTGGCATCCAGCCTCTCTGGGGTAACGGAGACGGGCGTCCGCTCTGTACAAAGCCGACGACAGGAGCGTCTGCCTGCCCCTGAGCCATGAAGAGAACCCGTCGCTCCCTCTCGGATCAACCGATAGCCCCGGGGCCCCTGTTTCGAGGCTTCGTCGGCCTCTCGGTGTCCCTGTAACCCGGCTGCGTTTGTTTTTGAAATGGAAAGGAAAGGGCTGGCTCGGCGGGTGGTACACAGTGACATTGCTGCTGCCCACATGTGTGGGCATGCCTTACCGCTTCCCTACAAAAGGCTCATGCTTCCCCAAACAGCCAGTGACACCCCCCCATCCCCCGCACAGCATTTCTGAATTTTCCCTCTCGTTGGCGGCCGAATGATGGTCCTTTGCGTCATTCGAAGGGCAAAATATTAATGAGAGGTGGAGATGGAGTGCAGACAGAGAGACAGAGTGGGGAAGGGTTAGCCCAGGAGGGTGAATAGCTACTAATGGGGACTGTCAATGGTTGACAATGGGCCTGGTGCGTCGGGGGGTTTGGATTAAGGATGTGGGAGAAGCCCTAAAGTTGTTCACGTCGAGTCCGGAGGGCTGCAGGGTCCCCAAGTGGAAAATGAGGTGTAGTTCTTCCAGCTTGTGCTGAGCTTCGCTGGAACATTGCAACAGGCCTGGGACAGGGAACAGGGGGTTGGGGGGGTGCGGGTTTGGCAACTGGAATCTCAGGGTCATTTTGCCGACAGGACGTAGGTGTCCTGCAAAGCCCAGTCTGCGTTTCAGTGTAGAGGAGACCGCGTTGTGAGCAGCGAATGCAGTAGGACCAGATTGTGGGAAGTGCGGGTGAAGTGCTGCTTCACCTGGAACGTGTGTTTGGGCCCTTGGATACTGGGGAGGTGTTACACCATCTGCAGTTACAGGGGGAAGGTGCTGTGGGGCTGTGGGTGGGAGGAGGGTTTTTGTCGGGAGTTGGGCAGGAGTGGAACGCAGTCTCAGTAGAACCACCACTCCCCCCGACCCCTCACCCATCCCACACTGCGCTGCAGAAGTGACAGTGCCAGAGGTTCGGAGCATTTCTGGTGCCGGGATTGAAACGCAGGGGCACACACGCAATGAGAAGTGGCACGGGGACTGCCTGGGACACAGGACCCAGGGGAGTACAGGGCTGTCCCAAGGCGGGAGGGGCATAGCTTAACCGTGACGTCAGCAGACCAACCTCATCAATATACCTACAGCAGGCCATTCATCCTCCACCATTCAATATAGTCGCGGCTGACCCCATCACGATGTTCCACAACACCCCCCACCCACCACCCCGCTCCCCATAAAGCTTCAAATCCCTGTTTCCAATTAAAAACATCTCCATCTCCTCCCTAAATGTACTCATCCATTAGGATCCAGGGTGGAGTGAATTACATGGAACTTGAGAGTGCTAGCCAAAGGTGGACCTTGACAAAGCCCTCATCAGGACCCTTTGCAAGAATTCCAATTGCAGGGGAAACAACATCTGTTGACCCCGTCTACACTTCCCACTGCCTTGGGAGAGCAGCCAACTAGCCAGCTATGAAGAGAGGTTAAGTAGGTTAGGATTGTTTTCATTAGAAAAAAGGAGATTGAGGGGGGAACCTGATTGAGGTCTTCAAAATCATGAAGGGTATAGACAGGGTTGATAGAGATAAGCTTTTTCCCAGGGTGAGGGATTCAATAACGAGGGGTCACGCGTTCAAGGTGAGAGGAGAAAAGTTTAAGGGGGATACACGCGGAAAGTACTTTACACAGAGGGTGGTAGGTGCCTGGAACGCGTTGCCAGCAGAGGTAGTAGAGGCAGGCACGGTAGATTCATTTAAGGTGCGTCTGGACAGATGCATGAGTAGGTGGGGAGCAGAGGGATACAGATCCTTAGGAATTGGGCGATAGGTTTAGACAGTGGATTTGGATCGGCACAGGCTTGGAGGGCCGAAGGGCCTGTTCCTGGGCTGTAAGTTTTCTTTGTTCTTTGTTCTTCTAACACCCCGTCCACCCCCGGTCATACTCTCTTCCACCCTCTTCCATCGGGCAGAAGATACAAAAGTTTGAAAACACGCATCATCAGATTTAAGAACAGCTTCTTCCCCGCTGTTATCAGAGTTTTAATGTTAATTCTGATCTCTGTCTGTCTCTCTGTACCGTCTCCACAACCCTTCTCTCTGTTCTGCTACCCTGATGCACTTTGTACAGTACATTCTGCCTGGCTCCAACTGTTCGGCAGCGGGAGTCGGGAGAGTGCGAGGGGACTGCTGGGAAGGTTTAGTAGGAGAGGACACGGGACGGCTGAGTAAGTGAGGTAATATATTTGGGCGGTTGCTTTACCCGAAACACTACTTAGGTAGTGTCTCCCACCCATCGTCCTCCTCTAACCAAAAAAAAGGTTCTGAGCGCCGATTTGGTAAGTTACTAGTTTTTTTTCCAATAGTCTGTTTGGGAATTCAGGAGAGTAGGAATGGATGTTAGGGCAGTTGCATGCTCCTCCTGTAGAATGTGGGAGGTAAGGGTCACCACTAGTGTCCCTGCTGACTTCATCCGCGGGAAGTGCACCCAACTCCAGCTCCTTGGAAACCGCGTTAGGGAACTGGAGCTGGAGCTGGATGAACTTCAGATCATTTGGGAGGTGGAGGGGGTGATTGAGAGGAGTTACAGGGAGGTAGTCACACCTCAGGTACAGGGAAAAGGTAGATGGGTTACAGTCAGGGAACGGAAAGGGAACAGGCAGACAGTGCAGGGATCCCCTGTGGCTGTTCCCCTCAATAACAGGTATACTGTTTTGGATACTGTTGAGGGGGACGACTTACCAGTGGTAAGCCATGGGGTACAGGTCTGTGGCACAGAGTCTGTCCCTGTTGCTCAGAAGGGAAGGGGGAAGAGGAGGAGAGCATTAGTCATTGGGGACTCCATAGTTAGGGGGACAGATAGGACATTCTGTGGGAACGAGAGAGACTCGCGGTTGGTGTGTTGCCTCCCAGGTGCCAGGGTCCGTGATGTCTCGGATCATGTTTTTAGGATCCTTAAAGGGGAGGGGGAGCAGCCCCAAGGCGTGGTCCACATAGGCGCCAACGACACAGGTAGGAAAAGGGACGGGGATGTAAGGCAGAAATTCAAGGAGCTAGGGTAGAAGCTTAGAGCTAGAACAAACAGAGATGTTATCTCTGGTTTGTTACCTGTGCCACGTGCGAGCGAGGCGAGGAATAGGGAGAGAGAGCAGTTGAACAGGTGGCTACAGGAATGGTGCAGGAGGGAGGGATTCAGATACCTGGATAATTGGGGGTCATTCTGGGGTAGGTGGGACCTCTACAAACGGGATGGTCTGCACCTGAACCAGAGGGGTACCAATATCCTGGGGGGGGGTGGATGTTTGCGAATGCTCTTCGGGAGGGTTTGAACTAATTCAGCAGGGGGATGGGAACCTGAATTGTAGCTCCAGTGAACAGGAGGTTGAGGGTAGTGAGGTCATGAATAAGGTTTCAAGGTCGCAAGAGTGTACCGGCAGGCAGGAAGGTGGTTTGAAATGTGTCTACTTCAACGCCAGGAGCATCCGGAATAAGGTGGGTGAACTTGCAGCATAGGTTGGTACCTGGGACTTCGATGTTGTGGCCATTTCGAAGACATGGATAGAGCAGGGACAGGGATGGTTCCGGGGTTTAAGATCAGGGAAGGTAGTAAAAGAGGGGGAGGTGTGGCATTGTTAGTCAAGGACAGTATTACGGTGGTAGAAAGGACGTTTGATGAGGACTCGTCTACTGAGGTACTATGGGCTGAGGTTAGAAACAGGAAAGGAGAGGTCACCCTGTTGGGAGTTTTCTATAGGCCTCCGAAAAGTTCCAGAGACGTAGAGGAAAGGATAGCAAAGATGATTCTGGATAGGAGCGAAAGGAACAGGGTAGTTGTTATGGGGGACTTTAACTTTCCAAATATTGACTGCAAACGCTCTCGATCGAGTGCTTTAGATGGGTCAGTTTTTGTCCAATGTGTGCAGGAGGGTTTCCTGACACAGTATGTAGATAGGCCAACAAGAGGCGATGCCACATTGGATTTGGTACTGGGTAATGAACCAGGCCAGGTGTTAGATTTGGAGGTAGGTGAGCACTTTGCTGATAGTGACCACAATTCGGTTACGTTTACTTTAGCGATGGAAAGGGATGGGTATATACCTCAGGGCAAGAGTTATAGCTGGGGGAAAGGTAATTATGAGGCGATCAGGCAAGATTTAGGATGCATAGGACGAGAAAGGAAACTGCAGGGGCTGGGCACAACTGAAATGTGGAGCTTGTTCAAGGAACAGCTACTGCGTGTCCTTGATAAGTATGTACCTGTCAGACAGGGAGGAAGTGGTCGTGCAACGGAACCGTGGTTTACTAAAGAAGTTGAATCTCTTGTCAAGAGGAAGAAGGAGGCTTGTGTAAAGATGAGACATGAATGCTCAGTTAGGGCGCTTGAGAGTTACAAGTTAGCCAGGAAGGACCTAAAGAGAGAGCGAAGAAGAGCCAGGAGGGGACACGAGAAGTCTTTGGCAGTAGGATCAAGGAAAACCCTAAAGCTTTCTATCAGTATGTCAGGAATAAAAGAATGACTAGACTAAGATTAGGGCCAGTCAAGGACAGTAGTGGGAAGTTGTGCGTGGAGTCCGAAGAGATAGGAGAGGCGTTAGATGAATATTTTTGGTCAGTATTCGCACATGAAAAAGACAATGTTGTGGAGGAGAATACTGAGATACAGGCTATTAGACTAGACGGGATTGAGGTTCAGAAGGAGGAGGTGTTAGCAATCCTGGAAAGTGTGAGAATAGATAAGTCCCCTGGGCCGGATGGGATCGATCCTAGGATTCTCTGGGAAGCTAGGGAGGAGAATGCAGAGCCTTTGGCTTTGATCTTTATGTCGTCATTGTCTACAGGAATAGTGCCAGAAGACTGGAGGATAGCAAATGTTGTCCCCTTGTTCAAGAAGGGGAGTAGAGACAACCCTGGTAACTATAGACCAATGAGCCTTACTTCGGTTGTGGGTAAAGTGTTGGAAAGGCTTATAAGAGATAGGATTTATAATCATCTAGAAAGGAATAATTTGATTAGGGATAGTCAACACGGTTTTGTGAAGGGTAGGTCGTGCCTCACAAACCTTATTGAGTTCTTTGAGAAGGTGACCAAACTGATGGATGAGGGTAAAGCGGTTGATGTGGTGTATATGGATTTCAGTAAAGCTTTTGATAAGGTTCCCCACGGTAGGCTATTGCAGAAAATACGGAGGCATGGGATTGAGGGCGATTTAGCGGTTTGGATCAGAAATTGGCTAGCTGTGAGAAGACAGAGGGTGGTGGTTGATGGGAAATGTTCATCCTGGAGTTCAGTTACTCGTGGTGTACCGCAAGGATCTGTTTTGGGGCCACTGCTGTTTGTCATTTTTATAAATGACCTGGATGAGGGCATAGAAGGATGGGTTAGTAAATTCGCGGATGACACTAAAGTCGGTGGAGTTGTGGATAGTGCGGAAGGATGTTGCAGGTTACGGAGGGACATAGATAAGCTGCAGAGCTGGTCTGAGAGGTGGCAAATGGAGTTTAATGCGGAAAAGTGTGAGGTGATTCACTTTGGAAGGAGTAACAGGAATACAGAGTACAGGGCTAATGGTAAGATTCTTGGTAGTGTGGACGAGCAGAGAGATCTCGGTGTCCATGTGCATAGATCCCTGAAAGTTGCCACCCAGGTTGATAGGGTTGTTAAGAAGGTGTACGGTGTGTTAGGTTTTATTGGTAGAGATATTGAGTTTCAGAGCCATGAGGTCATGTTGCAGCTGTACAAAACTCTGGTGTGGCCACACTTGGAGTATTGCGTACAGTTCTGGTCACCACATTGTAGGAAGCACGTGGAAGCATCGGAAAGGGTGCAGAGGAGATTTACCAGGATGTTGCCTGGTATGGAGGGAAGGTCTTATGAGGAAAGGCTGAGGGACTTGGGTCTGTTTTCGTTAGAGAGAAGAAGGTTAAGAGATGACTTAATAGAGACATACAAGATGATCAGAGGATTAGATAGGGTTGACGGTGAGAGCCTTTTTCCTTGGATGGTGATGGCTAGCATGAGGGGACATAGCTTTAAATTGAGGGGTGATAGATATAGGACAGATGTCAGAGGTAGATTCTTTACCCAGAGTGTAGTAAGGGCGTGGAATGCCTGCCTGCAGCAGTTGTAGACTCACCAACTTTAAGGGCATTTAAATGGTCATTGGATAAACATATGGATGATAATGGAATAGTGTAGGTTAGATGGGCTTCAGATTGGTTTCACAGGTCGGCGCAACATCGAGGGCCGAAGGGCCTGTACTGCGCTGCTATGTTCTATGTTCTATGGATAGCAACACAAAACAACACTTTTCACTGTATCTTGGTACACCCGACAACAAATAATATTTGATGAATTATATCGCGTGTAGGAAAGTGCGGGTTCGTTGGCAATTAGATTTCGATTTGTTGCTATGGAGAAGTCAGTGGTCACATGATGTCTACAGGGGCAGGTCAGAGGCTGGGAATCCTGCAGCGAGTAACTCCCCTCCTGACTCACCCCCCCCCCAAAGCCTGTCCCACCATTGACAAGGCACAAGTCAGGAGTGGGATGGAATACTCCCCACTTTCCCCGGATGGGGGCAGCTCCAACAACACTCGAGAAGCTCGACACCAGCCCCCCGCTCGATTGGCCCCACATCCACAAACATCCCACTCCCCCCACCACCGACACTCAGTCACAGCAGTGTGTACCGTCTACAAGATGCGCTGCAGCAACTCACCGAGGCCCCTCAGACAGCACCTTCCAAACCCACGACCCACTTCCATCCAGAAGGACAAGGGGCAGCAGGTACGTGGGAACCCCACCCCCTGCAAGCTCACCCTCCGAGCCCCTCACTGTCCCCGGCTTGGGAAATATATCAGCCGTTTCTTCAGTGTCGCTGGGTCAGAATCCTGGAGCTCCCTCCCTGAAGGCACCGTGTGGGGGTCCCTACACCACACGGGACTGCAGCGGCTCACCCCCACCTTCTCAAGGGGGGGGGGAGCGATTCGAGGACTAAGTGTAAAACCAACATTTCCAAAACATTTACAAACCACAAACAAGTTTAAGTACAGGAAGATCATGCTGACAGGCCGAGAGAAATCAGAGTGGTAAAAGGTTCACTTGGGACATCAACACTGCTGTAGATTTGGGTAATGATCTGTGCTTGTAAATTCAATGGAAGAATATAGACCTATCTAAATAGTCCGAATATATACAGATAATAGGAACTGCAGATGCTGGAGGATCTGAGATAACAAGGTGTAGAGCTGGATGAACACAGCAGGCCAAGCAGCATCAGAAGGAGCAGGAAGGCTGATGTTTCGGGTCTAGACCCTTCTTCAGAAAGAAAAACTCCGAATATATATCTTTTTACGCAGAAGTTTAAGGCCTGATGCTATTTTCTCTTCTCCCAGTCCGCAATCTCTTACAGATCAGAAATTTAGCTCCATTTAAATTTTCATCCTCTCCCCTCTACAAGTCGAAGACCCCCACCTGCTTCACGAAGACCTCCACCATCCCCTTACGCAGGAAAACACATACAGTCTGCCTTAATGTCTACCGCCCAGTGGCACTGACTTCAACAATCATCAAGTGCTTCGAGAGGCTGTTTTCATGGCTCACATCAACTCCCGCCTCCCAACCTGCCTCGATCCCCTACTGTCCGCCTACTGGATCCACAGTGGATACCACATCCCCAGCCGTGCGCTCATCCCTGGAACAGAGACACCTACGTCAGATTCCTGCTCGTTGACTGCAGACCCACCTTCAGCACCATTATCCCGTCCAGACTGATCTCAAAACTTCATGATCTTGGTTTCAGCTCTGCCCTCTGCAGCCGGATCCTTAGCTTTCTGACCCACAGGCCTGAATCAGTGAGAATAGGTACACCTCGAGCACAGTAAAACACGGCACTGAAGGCGCCCCAAGGATATGTCCTCAGCCCCCTCCTGTACTCCCTGTACACCTACCACTTTGTCGCCAAATTCCAAACTGACACCATCTCCAAGTTCACTGACGGCACCCCCATAGTGGGGCAGATCTCTAACAACGATGAGTCAAACTACAGAAGGGAGACAGAGGGCTTGGTGACGTGGTGTGATGATAACAATCTGGCTCAACATCACCAAAACTAAAGAACTGGTCATCGACTTCAGAAAGAAAGGAGGAGAACACGCCCCCATCTACACCAACAGAACTGAGGTGGAGAGGGTCAAGTTCCTCGGAGCGACAGTAAATCTGTCCTGGACTTCCCACGTAGTTAAGAAGGCACAACGACGCCTCTTCTTCCTCAGGCAGCTCAGGAAATGCCCATAAGGACCCTCACCAACTTCTACAGATGCCCCATTGAAAGCATATTGCCCGGGTGCATACGGCCTGGTACGGCAACTGCTCTGCTCAGGACTGTGAGGAACTACAGAATCTGGTGTGTACAGCCCAGACCATCACAGAAGCCAATCTTCCATCCATGGACTCCATTTACATGACTCACTGCTTTGGATGGGCAGCCAACGTCATCAAAGACCCACCAAACCCCGGTAATGCCCTCCTACAACCTCTTCCATCAGGCAGAAGGTACAGAAGCCTGAACACACGCCCCAGCAGGTTCAGGAACAGGTTTTCCCCTGCCGTTATGAGACCGATGAATGGACACGAGCCTCAAATACTGTAACCTGTCTTTTTGAGCTGAAATTTAGTTATTTTGTTGAGGCCTGTTCGGTCTTTTTTTATTAAAAGCTCAAATTTCAACCACCTCCCACAGCGAGGGCTCGTCCCCAGAATGTCAGCCTTTCGGTGTCCTTGGTGCCCGCCCGGTCACATCCCAATTCCAACAGCTCGCTTTCCCATCCTCTTCAAAGCACCGACAACAACTTCAATTCATACAGCGCCTTTGAGGTAAGCTTTATCAGGCAAGGACAGACATCCGGCCTCGCAGCAACATCGGAACAGGAAGAGGCCATTTTGAACCTGTCCTGTCCATTTAACGAGATCGGTGCGGCCTACCTCCAGAGGCTTGCGTTGGCACAGGTCCCCCTGACATATCTTCTCCCCAAAACATCCTGTCAAACTCAGATTTCACAAGGATTAGAACAGACGATCAAACGAGAAAAAGGAACGGAGTCTTATCCGAGCAGGAAATTAATGCAGATTCTCCAAGCCCCGCAGCTATGGGAAAACCAAGAGGGCAGGAATCTTGGGTAAAGTCCTTTGGAATTGCTGCCCTCAAGACCAATTGCTCCCGTTGGATTTGGCTTGCGGCGCGGTAACATTTGTGACGTGCTCTGTAAATCTGCCACTGGCCTCTCGCCCTCAGCACTGCATGATTGTTCTAATGTGTAGGCTGAGAGCTTAGGCCCCGAAATAAAGGCAGCTTTGTGTTACCGCCCAACAACCCTTTCAGCTCAAATTCTCAGGAACAAGCAGCCATCTCGTCACAGAGAGCCAAATCAGCTTTCGCATCCACCCCTGCAGAAGCCTGGTACGATTCTGCGTTGACGTAGCGTCTTTGGTAGGCCCCAAGGACCGCCACGGCAGCATTTTAGAAATAGCGAACTCAAACCGAAAGCAAACGGCGGAATATTTGGCCCAGGATTTTCGGGTGCGAGGGGAGGAGGTGGTGGCATCGCAGTTAGTGCTGTTGCCTCACGGCGCCAGGGAACCCGGCTCGATTCCACCCTCGGGTGACTTGTCTGCGTGGGTTTCCTCCCATAGTCTAAAAATGTGCAGGTTAGGGTGGATTGGCCATGCTAAATTACCCATAGTGCCCAGGAATGTGTAGGTTAGGGTGGATTGGCTGTATTAAATTACCCATCATGCCCAGGGATGTGCAGGTTAGGGTGGATTGGCCGTGCTAATTACCC
>JAHRHZ010000122.1:1138737-1149201 GCA_024137785.1 Ginglymostoma cirratum | reverse complement strand
TGTGCAGGTTAGGGTGGATGAGCTATGGGAAATGCAGGGATAGAGGTGGGATGCTCTTCAGAGGGTTGGTGCGGGCTCGATGGGCGAAATGGTCTCTGTCCACACCACAAGTGGATGGAGGGAAGGAATGCCTAAGCTTTTTGGGGCCCAGTAACTTCTAACGGTGCCATTGGGATCAGGAACGTTCCAAGATGGTGGGTAATGTAAGCACATCGGGATATGGCGTGAGTGAAATCCGAGTCGGGAATCGGGTTCAGATAAAACCTGGAAAACATCTTCAATGTGGGTCAGCCCCAGCTAAAGGGGAGGGAGAGCGTTTGGCGCCAAGGGATTTGAATTATTTGGAAGGATGCAAAAAGTTGGACGAAAAATGTCAAGTTGTCAGAATTATTATTTCAATGGAGAAAAACTGCAGAAAGCTGTAACACAAAGGGGATGTGACGGGAGGCACTTGTACACAAAACACAGAACCTTGCACACAGGGACAGCAGGGAATCGGGAACGGCCAATGGAATGTTGGCTCTTATTCCAAGGGGGTTGGAGTATAAGAGTAGGGAATTCTTACTGCAACTGGACAAGGTGCTCAGGGGGAGGGGGACCACATCTAGAGAACTGTGAGCAGGTTTAGTTCCCCCTGTATTTAAGGAAAGATATCATTTCATCGGAGGTAGTTCGGAGAAGGTTCACTGGGATGATCCCCGGGGATGGAGGGATTGTCTGATGCGAAAAGGCTAAACAGGTCGGAACTCTAACTCTCTGGAGTTTAGGAGAATGAGAGGTGATCCCATTGAAACATATTGACAGGGTCAATGCTGAGAGGGTGTTCCCCCTCATGGGAGAGTCTAGGACCAGAGGACACAGCCTCAGAGTAAAGGGGGCACCAACTGAAGGCCGAGATGGGGAGGAATTTCTTCTCTCAGAAGGTTGGGAGTCTTTGGGACAGAGAGCTGTGTGGGTGGGGGGCAGAGTCCTTGTGTATATTTAAGGCTGAGATCGATAGGTTCTTGATCAGTCGGGGAGTCACAGGGGAAAATGTGGACGTGAGGAATGTGGGATCCTATCGAATGGGGTATCAGACTCAAAGGGCTGAATGGCCTACTCCTACTCCGATTTCTTATGGTCTTTTCGTAGGGAATGGCATCTGGCCCGAGGCTGATATCAAGATGCAACATCGGACAAGACATAAACATTGGAAAGTACAAGAGGGGTTATCAGCGAGGGGCCTGGGGTATCCATGTGAATGAAAACAACCCAGCCGCTGGGGATTTGAACGAGACAGAGAAAGGGCAGGAGTAACTATGGAGGCTACGCCAATGTGTTTCGCACCTACAGTTGGTGGGAGAAGGGACAAAGTTGGGTAGTGCTGTAGAGCAGAGAGACCCAGGGGGTTCAGGTACATAATCCTTTGAAGTTTGTGTCACATGTAGACAGGGGGGTTAAGAAGGCGTTTAGCACGCTTGCCTTCATCGCTCAGACCTTTGAGTAGAGGAGTTGGGGACGTCATGTTGAGGTTGTACAGGATGTTGGTGAGGCCTCTTCTGGAGCACTGTGTCCCGTTCTGGTCGCCCTGTTATAGGAAGGATGTTATGAAGCTGGAGAGGGTTCGGAAAAGATTTACCCGGATGTTCCCAGGAGTGGAGGGTTCAAGCTATAAGGAGAGGCTGGGACCTTTTGCACTGGAGCGTAGGAGGTTGAGGGGTGACACTATAGATGTTTATAAAAGCATGAGGGGCACAGATAGAATTAATGGTAGGTATCTTTTCCCTTGGGTGGGGGAGTTCAAGACCAGGGGGCACATTTTAAAGGTGAGGGGAGAAAGATTTTAAAAAAGACAATGGAGGGGGATGCAATTTATTTACAAAGAGTAGTTTGTGGACAGGTTGGGCCGAATGGTCTTCCATGCTGTATGACTGTATAATAGAGGAATGCGTGATCTAGTGGCAGCAGATCGGTGATGGATCGAAGGTTGGCGATCTGATGGAAGAGCTGGGAAGCTAGGCGACCATCGGAAATTTCAGAGGAAGGGTCACCGGAACCAAAACATTAACTCTGATTTCTCTCCACAGACCTGGTTTAGGCCACTTTTGGAATACTGCATTCAATTCTGTTTGCCCTTCTGTCGGAAGGACGTTATTAAATTGGAGAGGATGCGGAAAAGATTTATGAGGATGTTACCGGGATTGGAGGGTTTGAGCTACAGGGAGAGGCTGGGGCTATTTTCCCTGGAGCATCGGAGGCTGAGGGGCTGACCTTATAGAGGTTTACAAAACCATGAGGGGCATGGATAGGGTGAATAGTCAGGGTCTTTTTCCTCAGGGTAGGGGAGTCCAAAACTAGGGGGGCATAGGTTTAAGGTGAGAGGGGAAAGATTTAAAAGGGACCTGAGGGGCAACGTTTTCAGGCAGAGGGTGGTGCGTGTGTGGAACGAGCTGCCAGAGGAAGTGGTGAAGGCTGGTACAATGACAACATTTAAAAGACATCTGGATGGGTACGTGGATAGGAAGGAATTAGAGGGATATGGGCCAAATGCTGGCAAATGGGACTAGATTAATTCAGGATATCTGGTCAGCATGGACGAGTTGGGCCGAAGGGTCGGTTTCCGTGCTGTACATCTCTTGCTCACTGGCCCCGTTTCAAATATTCGCTCTTAGAATCCTCCAAAGATTTCCAGCTCCCTCAACCCTTTCATTCTAAGCCCTACCTTTAACCTCCCTCCAGTTCTGCACCTCTTGAAACTTTCAAACGTTTCTCCTTCAAATGAATTTGTCTGAGCGAGTGCCTCAGTTCTTAAACGACTTCCTTTGTCGCTCGCCCAGCCACGTAACCAGACACCAGAGCATCCTCAGCATCACCTCAATGTCCTTCCGATAAACAGAGACGCTAGAGCTATACAGCGACCATCAGCCTGCGGTTTTCTAACAGGCAGGTTCACCGCCAGGTTTCAATCGTCAAAAACCTTCCCATTTCCTGCCCCTCTAGCCCTCAAAAGCGCTCGCAAAAATGCAAAGCAGCAGCGAGCTCGAGCTCAGCGTTTCTCAGGAAAGGGCTAGGACAAAAGCGAGGGGGGAGAAAAGCACAGGAAAGTAGATCGTCAGAGGGACAATGAAAGGAGGCCAATAAAGTTTCAGGAAACTCAACGGTTGCGTGAGCAGCGAGCCAAGGTCAAAATCTCACGGCAAACAGATCTTTACGAGTAGCCGCTGGGGGATCTGGAACCAAACCAGAGAGAATCAGCAGGGTCTGCGACGTCAGTGGAGACAGAAAGCAAAGAGTTCTGAAGAAAGTTCTGTTAACTCTGCTATCTCTCTCTCTCTTTGTGCACTCACAGATGCTGCTGACCTTCAGTAACGGTTTTCTGGTTTTGAACCATTTAAGAACACTACATGTAGAAACACATTCCTCTTTCGAGTTAGATTTAAACCAGATAAAAGTGGCAACACACACTGATGCCCACATTTGGAGGGGATGGGGGTTGGAATTTGTAGCCCCAAGGGGATTCTACAGGGAAACCTTTACTCGAACAGCAGTGGGGTCTGTGATCTGATAAGGTCGAGCATAGGAGATGGGCTTTAAGCTAAAGAGTTTGGGGGGGGGGGGAAGACGCGACAACTTAACGGGGAGAACAGGACGCATGAGTGAAGCTAACAACTTTCATGGAGTTGATCGGAACAGGAAGGGGAAAGGAGTGCCAGGCTGTCAGAGCGTGTCGGCAGATGAGGCTACATGTTGCGAGAGTGCCAAAAAGGCACTTCGAAAATGTCACAACCACCCGAAAGCACGCAGCACTCGCCACAAAATGGATCGTCGACTAGAGAAAAAGAGAGATATAGGCAGACTCAGGCTGCAGAGCGCCAAAGAGCAGCAGCTGAATACTCAAGTTGGGGGCGGGTGGGTGTTCAGGAGAAAAAGGAGGAGAGTAGCTCGATTAATTCGGGATGAGATTTGCACAATAGAGAGAGATTATTTTCGTTTGAATGATGTTGAATCAGTGTGGGTTGAGATGATAAACAGTAAAATGGAAGGAAGTCCCTTGGAGGAGTTATTTATTCGGCCTCAAATGTAAGAGTTTAATATGCAGGAAGTAATTAGCGGGGCTAGTGATGAAGGCAACAAAATAACTTTGGGCAATTTTAATCCACACGTAGACTGCACAAACCAGATTGGCAACAGGAGGCTAGATAATGGATTCAGAGAGTGTTTTCTGGGTAGATTCTGAGGGCAAGGCATTTCGGAGCTAACCAGAGAGGTGTGCTGAAAATCTCAGTGCGATCTGTCAATCACAGAAAGAAACCGTGTCCAACTTAATTTATTCGATTACTTCAAAATGGCAGGCAACACAGAGAAAGGGAGGCCAGTGGCTACGGTGTACTTAGATTTCCAGAAGACATTTGACAGCCTTGTCAGATCAATTTACGACACAATTAGGGCTTACACATGGAGCTGGCAGGAACACAGGAGGTCAGGCAGCAGTAAAGTTGACCTGAGGGAAGGGTCCCGACCCAAAACGTCGACTCTCCTGCTCCTCCGATGCTGCCTCACCCGCTGAGTTCCTCCAGCTCCGCACTGTCTCGACTCTGACTTCCAGCATCTGCAGCCCTGGCTATCTCCTGGGATTTACGCATCCCCAGATTTCTGAACATCCAAGTCAGGAATATTTGTAGCCATGAGCGAGATTTCATATCCTGAGGAATTTGAAGAATCTGACATGCGAATGTTCAGTTGCACACAAGATCCAACATTTTACACCCTATTGGGGTCACTTACAAACGCACTCAGGAACAGGACCCAGTCATAGCCCCAAAGGCTGTGCTTATTAACATGGAGAGAGGATCGGTTTGCCAGCAGAAAACAGACAGTTGAATCTCCAGCGTTGAAAATGACCTGACTATCCGCAATCCATACAAATAAACTGAATGAATGGGGGTCTGAATGCTAAGTTGTAGACAACACTGAGCTAGGTGGGGAAGCAAATGCCCCAAAGGAGGGTATAAAATATCTATATCTCGATTGGGGCAAGTGAGTGGGCAAAAAAAAAATTAGGCTGGGAAAACGTGAAGCAGAACAGAGAAACAGCATGTCATTCTGACTGAGAGAGAAGGCACTGATCTCAATGGTACTGAGCCCTATATCACAAAAACACTGGAGCGCAGCTAAAGCAAACCACACATCGGACTTTTGTGTCGTTTCCAGGGAACAGAACTTGGGACGGAATGAAAGACCCGCTGGAAAAGAAAAGAAACTCAGCAGGTCTGGCGAGGGTCTGTGGAGAGAGGAGGCAGAGTTTCAAACACACAGTGGCCTCTCCCTCAGGACTCCAGGACTCTTCAGTTTCGAAGGGGCTTGGGACAGACTGGAAACTCTGCTTTCTCTCACACAAATGAAAGCTGGGAAGTCCAGAGACGATTGGCCAGAGACTACATCTGAAGAACCGGGTAAAGTTTCGGTCATTTTCTTGAAGAAAGAACAGAATTGCTCCTGACGGGGTTCAGCCCATCGGATTCCTGGGATAAAAGGCTTATCTTTTGAAGGGAGAACGAGTGAGATAGACTTATATCCATTCGTTGTTTGGAAGAACGAGTCTTCCTGAAGGGACTCAGAGTCGTACAGCATGGAAACAGACCCTTCGGCCCAACTCCTCTGCGCCGACCAGGTTTCCTAACCTGAACTAGGCCAATTTGTCTGCGTTTGGCCCACATCCATCCAAACCTTCCTATCCATGTACCCATCTAAATGCCTTTTAAATGTTGTCATTGTACCAGCCTCCACCACTTCCTCTGGCAGCTCATTCCATACACGCACCACACTCTGCATGAAAAAGTTGCCCCTCAGGTCCCTTTTAAATCTTTCCCCTCTCACCTTAAACCTATGCTCCTCTGGTTATGGCCTCCCCTACCCTGGGGAAAAGGCCTTCACTATTCACCCTATCTCTGCCCCTCTACAAAGGTCACCCCTCAGCCTTGGATGGCCCAGCTTATCCAGCCTCTCCTCATACCCTTCAGTCTCAGTAACATCCTGGTAAATCTTTTCTGGACCCTCTCTAGTTTAATAACATCCTTCCTATAGAAGGGCAACCGGAATTGTACACAGTGCTCCAAATGTAGCCTTGCCAACATCCTGTACAACCTCAACATGACCTCCCAACTCCTCTACTCAACGCACTGCCCGATAATGGCAAGCGTGCCACATGCCTTCTTCACCGCCCTGTCTACCCGTGACGCCATTTTCAAGGAACTACATACCTGCGCCCCTAGGTCTCCCTGGTCAACAACACTCCCCAAGGGCCCTACCATTACCTGGCCTGGTTTGCCTTCCCGTAATGCAACACCTCATATTTATCTCAATTAAACTCTATCTGCCACCCCTCGGCCCATTGGCCCGTCTGGTCGAGGTCCCGCTGTACTCTTGGATAACCTTCTTCATCGTCCACAGAGGGAGGTGATGGCCTAGTGGCATTATCGCCAGACCATTCAACGCAGGCAATGTCCCAAGGATCCGAGTTCAAATCCCCACCAGGGCAGACAACAGAACTGCAATCTATTAAAATAAACTGGAATTAAGAGGCCTAACTCTGAATCCATTGTCGATGTTTGGGGGGAAAAAAACCCCATCTGGTTCACTAATTCCCTTCAGAGAAAGAAACTGCCACCCTTACCTGGTCTGGGTCTACACCTGACTCCAGGCCCACACCAAAATGGTTGATTCTTAGAGATGGATAGTACATGCCAGCGTAACCAGAGATGCCCACATCCTGTGAAAGAGCCAAAAAATACCACAAATCTTGGCGTCACCTGCCAACCGTATCTCCTGGGAGCTTGGTGCCACCCGCGAGGAAGGGAAAAATACAATTTAATTTCGACCAAGAGGTGAAAATTTGGCTTCCCAATACTGAAATGATATCAGCAGCAACTCTTCTGGTAGGTGTCTCTAACTCCCACCCAGCAGGGGTTCAACTCCCTGACCATCATCTTCTCAAACAGGGACTTGTACATCGTTTAAACGAACCCTACCCAGTCGCGAACTTTCACGTCCCTTGGGTCAGTCGCGGCAAAACTGATTTGCTTCGAGTTTCGCTTCGGAGGAGCCGTTCCTCTCGTTGCAGGCCCACCGTCGCTACTGGCAATTTTGCCTCGTCCACGTTGCGTGACTAACAATGACATCTCACCCTGGCGTAGAGGTCCCGTTGAGTTCAAACAGCGTCTGTGTCCCCGGTATCCGGCCTTTAGCTTGGCGACAAGAAGTTTGTGCAGAAGAAGCTACCCAGCTCATCTCCCCCACTTCCAAAAACAAAAATCTCTCCCGTCAATACCAGCAAACCAAAGGAGCAGCTTCGACTGCAGGAAACCGAACGGAGCGCACACTCCTGTCTGTATCGACGGTCCTGAGATGGTCCAGACCTTCCATTTCCTGAGAGTAAATATCACCAATGCTCCATTCAGCATGTCCCCAATGACTCCTACCAGTTTTTATCGCTGCACCATAGAAAGCATCCTGCGCTGATGCACCGCAGCGAGGTACGGCTAATGCTCTGCCCAACACCGCGAGAAATCGCAGAGAGTCGCGAACGCAGCCCAGTCCCTCACACAAACCATCCACTGCCGCGGGAGAGCAGCCAATACCTCGTCCCACCCTGGTTCTACTCTCTTCCACCCTCTTCCATCAGGCAGAAGATACAGAAGTTTGAAAACACGCACCATCAGATTTAAGAACAGCTTCTTCCCCGTTGTTATCAGATTTAATAATATATTAGGTCTTCCTCTGCACCTTCTCTGTAGCTGTAACACTATATTCTGTTCTATTACCCTGAAGTACTTACCCAAGAAATGGTTTGTCTGGACAGCACACAAAACACCACTTTTCACTGTACTTCGGTACACTGACAACATAAATCAAACTACATCAAATCAGAAAACCCTTTTGCCCTCAAGATAGCTCATTTCCTGTAAACTTTTTTTCTCTGTCTTCAAGGATGTCCTGGGGTTATTTGGAGGGATAAACATTTACGCAGTCACATGGGTGTACGTGATCTGATGATCGCCTGTTCATTAAAACGCATGGTTTTTATTCTAAACTGTGTTGGTGGACCCCTTTGTCTGAAACTTAATGTAAATCGCAAGCAGCAGAACGCCAGACAGGCTGGAAATCTGAAACAAGCGCAGAGAACGCTGGAGAAACGCAAAAAATGTGGGGAGAGAACCCGAGTTCGATCCAACTCTTATTCAGTCAATTCCTAGCAGAAATCTTTCAGAAAATAGCCAGTGATTGGCGCTAGCCTGCGACTCAGGACTCACTGAGTGTTAAACCGGTCTCTTTCCTGTGTCCAAATCCCAGGAACCTTCTGAGGAAGGGTCGCCGGACCCGAAATGTTAACTCTGTTTTCTCCTCCACAGATGCTGCCAGACCTGCCGAGCTTCTCCAGCAACTTTGTTTATGTTCCGGATTTACAGCATCCGCAGTTCCTTTGGCTTTTATTTACTAGAAAACACCATCACCACCAATGCTGCCAAAATCCATCACCAAGATCCAGACAGACACAGCAGCAGTGCCAGGTTGGCACCGCCACAAGACAGCCAATGACCGTGGCACCAGAAAGCCTTCAACAAAGTCCCGCATGAGAGGTTAACATGTAAGTTTAAAGCGCATGGGATTGGGGGAAGTGTATTGAGATGGACAGGACACTGGTTAACAGAGAGGAAACAAAGAGTAGGAATTAATGTGTCCTTTTCAAATTGGCAGGCAGCGACTAGTGGGGTGCCATGGGGATCCGTGCTGGGATATATTCACAATATATATTAACGTCTTGGATGAGGGAACAAAATGTAACATCTCAAAGTTGGCAGACGATACCAAGTTGGGTGGGAGGGTGAACTGTGACGAGGGCGCGGAGATCCTTCATGATGATCTCGACAGGTTGGGTGAGTGGGCAACTCAATGGCAGATGCAGTACAATTTGGATAAATGTGAGGTTATTCACTTTCGAAGCAAAAACAAGAGGCAGATTACTACCTGAATGGCCGTAAATTGGGAAAGGGGAGAGTGCAGCGGGACCTGGTTGTCCTTGTGCACCAGGCGCTGAAGGTAAGCATGCGGGAAAGAAGGCAAATGGTACGTAGGCCTTCATTGCGAGAGGTTTCGAGTACAGGAGCAGGGATGTGTTGTTGCAGTTATTCAGGGCCTTGGTGAGACCACACCTGGAATATTATGGGCAGTTTTGGTCTCCTTTTCTGAGGAAGGATGCTCTTCTTCTTGAGGGAGTGCAGCGAAGGTTTACCAGGCTGATACAGGGGATGGGGGTCTGATGTATGAGGAGAGATTGACTCGGTTGAGATTGTTTTCAGACAAATGAGGGGGGATCTCATAGAGACGTATAAAATTCTAACAGGGCTGGACAGGGTAGGTGCAGGGAGGTTGTTCCCGATGGTGGGTGTGCCCAGAACCAGGGGTCACAGTCTGAGGATTCGGGGTAGACCATTTAGGACAGAGATGAGGAGACATTTCTTCACCCAAAGAGTGGTGAGCCTGTGGAATTCATTACCACAGGAAGTAGTTGATGTCAAAACATTGAATGTACTCAAGATATAGCAGTCGGGATGAATGGGATCCAAGTTTACGGGGAGAAAGCAGGATTAGGCTATTGAGTTGGGCCATCAGCCACAATCATGAAGAATGGCACAGCAGGCTCGAAGGGCCAAATGGCCTCCTCCTGCTGCTATCTTCTACGCTTCTGTGTTTCTCTAACGCTGCCAAACGCACCACCGTCACCATCAAACCCCAGCGCCATCGACATAATGCTGCGATCCCCCCCCCGACTACCGCTGGCACTGCGCCAGCAAGGTAAAATCGCCAAACCCTGGCGCCATTGCCAATAATGCAGCCAATCACCATCATATTGCCAAACACCATCACCGTGATGTGAGCAAACCCCAAAACCATGGCATTGCCAAACCTGCCACCATCATCGCGCTGTCAGGGACCGGGGAACGGCACAAAAGACCAAGATGGGGCGTCTCATGTCCAAAAGGGGCTCAACTGGTCAAGCTCAAAACACAACACAGGAAGTGTGGATGAGATGTGGGGGGTGGGGGCGCGGTGCGGGCAGTAGGGGACACACAGCATGACTTGGCATCTCTCCTTGCCCTTGAGGAAGATGCCATCCAGGCTATTAGTGACACAGAATTCAGTCCCTAGAAAGGGTCAAAATTGGTACAGGGTAGGAATTGGGGGTCAAAGGTTTACAGGATGGGGGTTTAATTGAAGGACAGAGAGGGAAGCGAGACAGAAATTTCAGAGATATGGGCAGAACCTTTCAGTATTCCATGCCCACAGGGGCAGTGCCAGTGGAGAACAGCAAACATCACACTTTCATAAAAATACAACAGGCCACTGAGTCTGCACTGACCCTCCGCATCCCACCCAGACCCACCGACACCCTCCTTTCCCTGTAACCCAGCATTCCCCATGGGCAAC